>MASP02001103.1:0-13954 GCA_001693025.2 Colletotrichum lindemuthianum | reverse complement strand
TATTAATAATATAGAGTATATTATAGTTATTAATATAGATAATATTAATAATAATCTTAAAGTTAAAGTTAATATTACCTTAAATAGTAAAATAGAAATATAAGGAAGTTACACTATATATTTAGTAGTAGTAGTAGTACCTCTTGAGGACTTCTAGAGTATACTATTTAACTTAATATTCTACTTTAATAAGGATATTATAGAGGTATACTATAGCTAGATATCTGAAATAATAATAGAATCTCTATATCTCTATCTCTATAAAGTATATAGAGGTAATTATTCTCTCCCTATTAAGAAGTATCTATAGATATCCCTATTTTCAAATAATAAATATAATCCTTTTACTCTAATAGAGCTCATTATAAATATTATTAAATATCATACTAAAATAATCTATATTTATAAGGTAGAGGAGGAAGAATATAATATAAGGAATTATATAAAATATAATAACATTAAATAGTATAAGTATATTAACTATTCTAAATATTATAATAGAGATAGTTTCTCTGAAGTATATGATAACTAATTCACTTTATAGAGGTATAAGGATAATAGAGAGGATAACTAACTACTTTAATATAGTAAACTGGAAATATCTAGTAGTTAAGAAGCTAATAATACTTAAGTTAGATAGAATACCTTAAAATATAATATTTAAGTAGTAGCCCTTAAGTATAAAGATATATATAGAAAAAGTAATATTGTCTATAAGTTTACTACTAATAGTAATATTTTTAGTAAAGATATAGACTATTACCTAATTTTAGAGAATTCTAGTAATTTTACCTCTATTAAAAATAATAAGCTTCTTACTATAAAATAATATAAAGAATATCTCTAGGGCAGATTCTATAGAGTAGCTTTCCTTAAGATTAATATCTATTTAATACTATATAATAATATTTTTATTAGTATTAACCTCTAGCAGAATTTTAAGACTATTATTATTAAGGCTATTAATATTTTTATAACTTATAAGGAAAACTTAGTATACTACTATAAAGTATACTTTAGGGTTAGTAGTTAACTTATATCTATTATATAAAGTATACCTCTCCTTAAGAATATACCTTATAGACTAATAACCAGATTTACTATATATATAATACTTTTAATTAATATAGCTATATATAGATATTAAAGGTAAGTAATAGCCACCTGGAGCATAAAGTTATATATATACAGAAATATAACTATAATCTAAAGAGTTACCTTAAGATAAGTTATATATATAGTTAGTCTAGAATTAGTCTCTAGCTATCCTCTAGTAACTATCTCTATTATCTTATAAGTATTATATTTTTTAGATTAATAAGATATTACTTATAGAGAATTATAACTAATTATAGAGACTCTAGAAAATTACTATAAAGCTAAAGAAAACTAACTAGTATTTTAGTATACTATAATATATACCTATAAGCTAGAGGTAGAGAATATTATCTATTTAGACTTTAGTAGAGAAGGTTTTTTAGATATATATAAGCTTTAAGATTAGAAGCTTAAGGGCTTTCTTTTCACTTTTATTAGAATTCTCAGTAATAATACTTTAAAAGATAGTATTTTACTAGTTAGAGAGATAAAACTATTAATTCTTATTATTTTCAAAGTAACTCTTAACCTATTAGACTATTTTATTAAATATAAGGTTAATATTTAAGTTACTTAAGTAGTTAAAGTAAAACTTAAGAGTATTATCTTTAAGTATAATTAAAAAAAGCTTTACCTATATATACTATAGAATACTAAACTTAAAATAGTAATTATAAAAAATATAAATCTTTAATTTAAGAATATTATAGAAGTTTCTACTATATTTTATATTCTTATTATATAACTTCGTAAGATCTATAGTATACTTAGTGGATATATTATTAAAAGGAATAGTAGAGGTAATATATAGGGGGCGTTCTTAATATTTAAACTGGGATCTTAGTAATCCTCTTAGTATTAGAGAAACTTTAAGATAGTTAAATAGGAGGCTAATAAGACTGATAATTATAATAGAGGTCTCTCGCCTGAGGCTATATATATATAGGCTAGCTAGTTTAGTAGTAAATATCTCTCTTTAACTACTTATAGTGAAAGTATTACTAATATAGTATTTTTAACTTTTAGTTAGATATTATAGAGAGGTAGTAGAAAGTCTAACTTAACTATTATAAAGTTATGAAGCTACTTAGGATATCTCTTAAGGTTAATCTTAAAAGTAGTATACTATCTTAAGATATTATTAATCTCCTTAAGGATTTATAATATAAACTTATCCTATTAGGTAAGTTAGTTTATAATAATATAGATCTAGCTACTATTTAGATTAATTTTAATACTATAGGCTATAAAGTGGTTTCTAAAGTAGTAGACTATATTAGTATTAGCTAGTTACTATATTATAAGAGGCTATTCTTTAAAGTTACCCTTAAATATCTAAAAAGATTCTAGGCTATAAAGTTCTATATAGATATAGAGAGCTATCTAGTACGCTAAGAAAGTAGAGATTATTATAGGATTCTCCTCCTTAACGCTATTATAATTAATATTAAGAATTTAGCTAAAGAGGGATAAATTAATATATAGATAAAGGTTTATAAAAATTAGAATACTTACTAGTAAAATTATTATAGAGATAGGGATACTTATAGTAAGTATCTTACCTATAAAGATTAATTTAGATATTATTATTAGTGTAAGAGAGGTATAAAATAAGGGGAAATTATTAATTTTACTGAATCTATATAGAGAGAGATAGGGAAAAAGTTTTCAGGAAGCTATATAAGTCTCTCAAGGGATTAAGACTAAAGATACTATAAATCTCTAACACTATAAAATCTAGTAATAGCTTAAAGGGGTTTATTATACTTACTGAATATACTCCAGATAGTAATATTAAAAGTATAATAATAATTAACTTCTTATCTATTATATAGAATATCTTAACTTAACTACTATAAAGGGGAGATTTACTAAAGTAATTATAATTACTACCTAAAGGTATTTTCTTTATAGTAATCTCCTTAAGAGGGTTAGTATATAGTTTAGAAGCTTCTAGTAAGATTCTAGAGTGGGGAGGGTCTAAGGTATCTAAGTAATAAATCTCATAATCTTTCACCTTATATAAACCTTAAGTGTAGGGTTTTATAATTACTTCTTCTGGCGTAATAAGCTTTACTAATCTGCAGTATAGTGGTATAATAGTTAGGTTAACTACTAATTAGTATTAGTTTAATTATTAGGGTTATTATATACTATATATAATCTCGTTATATAGGTGTGAACTGGTGTTCTGGTTATTAGTGGTTGTTATTACTATATTACGTAACGTATAGTGTTACGTAAGGCTCTAAATCTATAGTGTAGTAATTACTTACTAATTACTATACTATTTAGCTACAGCTGACGCTGGATGCCTAGCACCTATAGCTAGTAGGCTCTAGAGGGTATGCTGCTATATATATAGTATTACGTATAGTTACTGTATACTCTATAGTATAGTGTAACTAATAACTATATATATAGTAAACCTAATTATTAGTCTATAAAGTATACTCTTAAGGAGAAATATATTTTATATAATAAATATAAGTTAACTACTAACTCTAAGATTTATTTTATAGTAATATACTAAACTTTCCTTATAAGCTATAAAAGTATTAATAGCCTAAATAATAATAGCCTGAAAGTTTCACTAGAGATTAATATTAATAAAAATATTATTATATAGTATTAAATAAATATTAACTTTAAGGAAGGTTATTTTATAGAATCTACTCTAGGGATATTTTTTATATTGGTTTATAGTAAGAAGTTTATTATTCTTAATAGATGTAAAATTACTAGAATTCTCTAAAATCAAGTAATAGTTTATATTCTTATTAAGAATATTACGATTAGTAGTAAATTTATAAATAATACTACTATTTCTATATATATCTTTATACTTAAGAGCTACTACTTAAATACTATATTTTAAAGTATTCTACCTAATTTAAATACTACTAACTTCTTAACTACTAGATACTTCCAGTTTACTATACTGAAGTAGTTAGTTATTCTCTCTATTATTCTTATACTTCTATAAAGTAAACTAATTATAATATACTTTAGAGAAACTATTCCTATTATAATATTTAGAATAGTTAATATATTTATACTACTTAATATTATTATATTTTATATAATTCCTTATAATATACTTTTCCTTCTCTATTTTATAAATATAGATTACCTTAGTATTATATTTAATAATATCTATAATACGTTTTATTAAAGTAAAAAGATTATATTTATTATTTAAAAATAGAAGTACTTATAGATACTTCTTAGTAAGGAGAGAATAATTACCTCCATATATCTTATAGAGATAGAAATATAAAGACTTTACTATAATTTTAGATATCTAGCTATAATATACCTCTATAATATTCTTACTAAAATAGAATATCCAGTTAAATAATATATTCTTAAGATTCTTAAGAGATACTACTATTATTACTAAATATATAATATAGCTTCCTTATACTTCTAATTTACTATTTAGAATGATATTAACTTTAACTTTAAGATTATTATTAATAGTATTTATATTAATAACTATAATATACTTTATATTATTAATATTGTTATAGTGTTCAATACTACTTAATTCCTATCTAATTTATTAGTGAAAGTAATATAGGAGATTCTTAAAATATATTAAATCAATATATACTAAAGCTCCCCTAATTTTATTACTATTAATAAAAATAATAGTTTATATTATATTTATTAAGATATATAATAATATTAGTAGAATTAAGTATTATTATATACTTCTCCACTATATATATAAGGTTTACTATATAACGTTTCCTACTACTACTTAAAAAATATTCCTTTAGATAGTATATAAAGTATTTAATAATATTACTAGCCTAAATAGCCTTATATTTATATTATTTATTTTCGGGGTATATTTATATCTTATAGAAGATTTAGCTTCCTCTCTAAATATTATTACCTAGATTTAAGCTATATATAAAGTTATAGAGGAGATCTACTATAAGTATACTAAATATACTATTAATACTATTTTAGTAATATATAATAGCCTTAATACCTCTTATATAATAACCTTTCCGCTCCAGATTCTTATATATATATAGTAAGAGAAAAAAAGCTAGTAAAAACTATATTCTCTTATTACTACTTATAGTAAGACTTATATTCTTAAGTTACTTTATAGCTCTCGAGAGTTTTAATTAATAGCTATAAAATAGTATTTTAAAGATAATAAATAAGAAATTAATAATAATATAGCTAAACTTATAACTTTATAAAAATTAGTATTTATAGCTTTATATACTAACTTTTAGCTAGGCTAAGAATCTCTAAGTAACCTAATAGTAAATAGAAGCCTATAATTCTATATAATTACTTTAATTTTATTTATAGTTATTTCTAAGACTCTAAATATACAGCTAATACTTTATACTATTTCTATTTTAGGAGATAATAATATTCTCCCTCCCTAAGTAGTTAGTAATCTACTATCTTAACCTTAAATACTTTAGACTAAACTAATATCTCTAAGTTTTATAATCTGTAGATATATAGTTAGTTTACTACTTCCAGAATTTAACTAAAAAGCTTATTCTATAGTATACCTTATAGCTAAAAAGTAGTTAGATTTAGTATTCTTACTTACTCTCTATATAAAGAATATAATTATAATATTTAGCTTACTTTTTAAAAAGTTAATTAAAAAGAAAGTTAAAAATATTATTAATAATAGTATTATAAAGATTATTTAATATAACCTCATTCTCTCTAAGAACTATAAATACTTTAAGTTTCATATTATTAATAAATTTAAAAACAAGGATACTAATAAAGTATATAAGAAGTTAAAACTTATTATTTAAGATCTTAGAGACTATAGTAAATTTAAGATTCTAATATAATTACTAATAATTTAGTAAAGTAGCTAATAATTAATTTTAGTTATAACTTTAATACTCCTTAAATATAAGGATATAATAATATAACTTTATAATATTACCTAAGTTTATATTTAAGCTAAAATAAAGCTTATAAAGTATATTATAGCTAAATTACCCTTATACCTTAAAGGGTAGTATCCTCTAAACTTTATAATAATTATTATTAAGCTACTTTATAACCTTACTAAAGCTGGAACCTACTAGTAAGTAACTTACTCTATATACTATAAGAAGTAGTTATAAATAGAGACATTAATCTATAATCTATACCTCCTTGTCTTATATACTTAAAATAATATCTTTAGCCTTATTAGTATATAAACTAATAATATTCTCAGCCTCTCTAATATAATATTCTCTTACTAAGAGAATATAAAGCTTAAAAAACCCTTATTTAAGGTAAAGCCTAAGATTATACTTTTAGAAATTATATTCCTTATATTTAATAGAGGTATTTTATTACTTCAGGGTAATTACTTCTACTTATACTAAAAGTATTAAGGATAAAAGCTAGCTTTTATTAATATATATATTACGCCTAAGGTATTTAAGAAGGTATATATTAAATAATATATATATAGTATATACCTTACCTCTATATACTAACTGGAGGCTCTATTTAACCTCTTATATATAATATAAAAGTAATAACCTTTAAATAATAATATTATTATACTTAATAAATAGCTTAAGTGACAAATAGATTATCTTACCTAAAGCCTTAAATTTATACTATTTAACCTCTCTAAAGTATATCTTTATACTTTTATTAACAGCCTTTTTACTAATAATATTAATCTCTTATTTTAACTAGAATCTATAATAATCCTAAGCTAAAAGACTATAATTAGTAATAGCTAGTTTAACTTCCGCGGTAACTTTATATCCTATTTATCTACTAAAAGTAAGAAAGTTACCAGAAGTATACTTACCTTAGAGATCTATATTATAGTGACTGACGTAGATTTTACTTATACTATAGCTATATTACTTAAGAAGATCCTTAAGTATTAAAAGTTTCCTTAGATTCTAACTATTATATATACTAACTTATACTTACTTTATTAATACCTTATAAAGCTTAGTATTACTAAAGAGAAGTATCTAATAATTAATATTATAGTATTAAGGTAGTTATATAAATATTATAAGCTCTATAAGGTACGGTAGATTAATAGAGATAATAATATTACTGATACTTTCAAAAAGGGTATTTTAAACTATACCCTTAAGAGATTTATTAATTCAAACTATATAATTATACAAATAGAGAAATAAGTAACTTAAGTAAAGTAGATAAATAGGTATTTCGATATTATTCAGGTAAAAAGAATATAGATTACAAAAGGCACTATTTTTTTATCTAAAAAGATAGGTATTAGGATATATAATAAAAAGAAAAGTTAATAGTATTAATTACACTATACTGTAGGGTATGCAGTAACTATATATAATACTATATATATAGTAGTATACTCTCTAGAGTCTACTAGCTATAGATATCTAGTATCCAGCGTCAGTTATAGCTAAATAGTATGGTAATTAGTAAGTAATTACTATATTATAGATTTAGAGTCTTACGTAACGCTATACGCTATATAACGTAGTGATAATAATAACCAAAAACCAGAATATCAGTTTGCATCCATATAATAAGATTACGTATAGCATACAATTACCCTGACGATTAAACTAACAGTAATTCTATAAATTATAAAACTTAACCTCCACCTTAAAGAAATTATATTAAATAATCTACTAATTAGCTTCCTTAAATATTAATATAGGAATATTTTTAGTAAATATTGTAGTATTTAAGATATATAAAATCGTTATAATATATACTTTTTAGCCTGGTGGCTCTTAAGTATTATAAGATTCTTAATTATTATATATAATTAGAAAGTAAAATCTGGTGTATATTATATATAACTAAACGTGGCCACACGTATTACGTAAGGCTCTATTTTAACTGATGTAAGTGGGGCGAGGCCTATAGAGATACCACGAATGCCTGAGGCTTAAATAATGCAAACTCTAACGCTCAAATTTATTATTTCTGACAGAAAGTATATCAAATTAGATACTTAAGCCTACGAACAGTTATATTAATAATATATATTATGTAAGCCTATATCCTTTTAGCTATATAGTCAATTCGACAAATATTACTAAGAAGGAAATATTCTATATCTCTCTAATCTAAATAGCCTATTTTAATAGTATTTATATTATATACTAAGGATCTAAGAATAATATAGCATAGTATCCTAAGAATTCTTCTGGATAATAAGAATATTATATTAAGAGGATACTAGTGGTAGCTAATATTAAGAAAGAAGAAAACTTTCTACTAATTTCTAAGTAAGACTGAATATAAGAAAATAAAGTAGTAATGTATAGTTATAGGCAGCTGAGAGAGAACCTTACTGTAGAATTAGTTAAATACCTAATAGATAACTTTTATAGAGAATTTAGTATTAAATTTAGTAGAGAATTAATATTAAAGGAAATCTACCTCTTACTTAAGCTTTTATATAACCACTTGAAATAAGTAATAAGATACTAACAAAAATCCTTATTATAGTTAAATACTATAAGCTGAAATATAAGGTTAAGGAATAACTTAATAATGTTTATCAGTGAGAATATATTAAAGTTAGCTTAGAAATTAATATTAACTTCAGTAACCTATTTAAGTTAAATAACAACAATATTAAGTTCAATAATAATATTATTATAAACTTAGGATTCTCTATTTTGCAGTAACTATATAGTAATAAAGGTAAATAACTTAGGATTAAGAAGATTTACCTAACTTAAGATAAGTAATTTATTATATTTTATAGAGTTTCACGTATTTAGATTCTGAATTACCTAAAGATATTTCTTTATACTGCAGATTATAAAGTTTTATACATTAATTACCTAGCTTACTAAATTATCTTTTGGATATATTATATATAAAATAATTATATACTATATTTTAGTAATAAATTTGATAGATAATTCTTTCTATAATAGTTCAAGTATAATTTAATTCCAAATATATATCTTAATATAAATCTACTATTTTGGGAATTATAATATTTTAATAAAAAGCAGTTTATAATATTTGTATCCAGTAAGGATTACCCTATAGTATACATAAGTAATGTTATTAGTGAATATATAGACTGTAAATTAGATTACTATATAATCTACTATATTAAAAAAGTAAGAGAATAGTATTATTAATATAACGAATTTTATGGATAAGAAAGAGATACTAAAGATAAATTAATATTACTAATACTGAAATATAGAGAATTAATATTTAGTAAGATACTTTAGGAAGGAAGAATTATAATTAACTATTATAAAGATAAAATAATATTAAAATAAAGATATTATAAGTAGTTGAAAAACTAAATATGCCCACTAAATCAGGATAAGAAAGATATTTTGAATAAGGTTTTTATATTTAGTAACGGTAGAATATAATAATAAATATCTTTATCTTAATATTATAGTAAATAGATATAAAATATAAATTTTAATTCATGATAATACTTAAGGATACTTTATATTATTATAAGTAGTAAATAAATAATAAATTGTATAGATAATAAAAGCTAGATTATATTAGCTGTATATTATTAAAGGAGAAAGTATTAAATATAGTGAAGATATTATTAATTTGGAGACTATATACCTTCCTTTAAATTATTATAGCTGGAAGGAAGATTATATTTTTAATATAATAAAGATAGGTAATTAGTTAATTATCTTGGGAATTTAATAGTTATAAAAGAATAGCCTATAGATAGATTAGAAACCTAGCTAACTTTAATGGAAGAATTTAGCTTCTAAGAACTCTCTAGATAATAAAATTCTATATAAATTAGATATAACTTTAAGAGTATTAAGATTTATTATCTACCTTAGAGCTAAGAATATAGTAGCCTAAACGTTAAATATTGCAGAAGTAGTAGAAGTTAATGATAAGATAAATTAACTTTAGATTATTTCTAATAAATACTAAATATATAAGATACTTTTTGCAGAAGGAGTTAAAACTAAACTACTAGAGTATATAAGCTATAATTATAACATCCTTTTAAAGAAGGGAAAGAAGTCTAAATTCAGTATAATTTATAAACTTAATTAAAACGAAATGGAAGTACTTAATAAGTATATTAATAAATATGTTAAGAAAGATTATATTAAATATTGAATATTATCAGTAGGAAGTTTAATTCTATTTATATTTAAGGAAAATGGTAAGTTATAACTTTATATTAATTATTAATAACTTGATAATAAAATAATTCAGAACTAATATCTATTACCACTTATATTAAAACTATGAGATTAACTTTATAAAGCTATTTAGTTTATAGCTTTTAACTTTAAAGAAGTCTATAATCTTATCTGAATTAAAGAAGGTAAAAAATAAGAAATTGCTTTTAGAATAAGAAAAGAATTTTATTAATATCGTATAATACCTTTTGGATTTACCAATATATTTGCAATATTCTAATTAATAATTAACTATATGCTATATAAATATTTAGATATATTTTATATAGTATACCTTAATAATATCCTTATTTACTTAAGGATACTTAAAGAATATAAGGAATATATTTATAAAGTATTTTAGAAACTTTAGTAAGTTAAACTGCTAGTAAAACTAGAGAAACGTAAATTTTATATATAATAAATAAAGTATTTAGAAGTTACTATTATATTAGGTGTAATTAAGATATTAACTAAGAAGATTTAGGTAGTTAAGAGCTAACCTAGATTGATAAATATTAAGGAAATCCAAGTTTTTCTTAAATTTACTAACGTTTACTGAAGATTTCTCAAGAATTATATAAGGAAAATAATTCCACTTACCGAATTTATATAGAAAGATACCAAGTTTAATTAGATTAATAGATAAAAAGAAGTATTTCAGAATATTAAGAACTAGGTTATTTTAGAATCTGTTTTTATAATTCTAGATTCTAATAAACTATTTAAAGTCAAGAATAATACCTTAAACTATATTATAGAAGGATAACTAGAATAATAAAATATAAAAGAAGTATTATATCCTTATACCTTCTATTTATATAAACTTAGTAGACTAAAACTCAACTACCAGATTCATAATAAGGAACTTATAGCTATTATTAAATTATTTTAAGAATAGAGATTATAACTTTTAGGAATTAAGTATAAAGTTTAGATTTATATAGACTATAAAAACCTTATATATTTTATAATATATAAGAACCTTAATAAATAATAAATTAGATAGTTAGATTTTCTTTTAGAATTTAACTTTTATATGATTTATTGTAAAGGGATAGAAAATAGAAAAGCTAATATATTTAGTTGAAGATTAAACTATAATATTCTAGTATCAGAAGAAATATAAATTATCCTAAAACTAAATACAAATGGAAACTTTATATCTATAACGAAGCTGCTTTTAATTACTAAATAAGTTAATATTAATATAACTAGAAGAATAATAAATAGAATAATGAGAAACCTTTATAATACATTAATATATAAATATTAAGAAGTTACTAAGATACTTAAAAGAATTTAATAATATTATAATAAAAGAGTTATATAATAAGATATATTTATTATAATTAAAGACTGTAATATTTACCTTAAATATAAATACAGTTAATATAGGTTTTATAGTAAATTATAATTCCTACTAGTACCTTAAGAGCCTTGGAAATTGATTTCCTTAGATTTTATTATTAAGTTACTAAAATTATAAAAACAACTTAGTAAAGTATATTATAATAGTATTTTTATTATAGTGGAATAACTTACTAAATATACTTACTTTATTTTCTATAAAGAATTAAGTATAATAAAGGTTTTTATATATATTTTTCTTAGAATTATTATTAGTTAATATAGACTACCTTGGGAAATTATATCTAATAGAGATAAACTCTGTATATTTAAGTTTTGGAAATTTCTAATTTTGCAACTTAAAGTAAAGTACCGTCTGTTTACTGCTTTCTACTTATTAACTAATAGCTAAACTAAATATATTAACTAGATTCTTGAAATTTACCTTAGATACTATATTAACTAATAATAAGATAATTAGATTATTTTATTACTAATAGCCTAATCTGCCTATAATAGTATAATAGGAGAACATACTAAAGAATTATCTTCCTATTTTAATTATAAATTTAACCACACTATATATAAAGAATCTTAGTAGGAAGAATGTATAGTAAAAGTAATAGTAAATATTATAAAGTTTTATAAACTCTAAAATAAGCTTCTGAAAAAACTTAAATTTATTTAATAATAAATATATAAGTATACTAATACTTTAAGAATTAGAGGATTAATTTTTAAGGACAAAGATAGTATCTACCTTACTAAATAAAATATTAAGATAAAATAACTAAGTAATAAATTGGAGTTTAAGAAATTTGGATCTTTTGAAATTATTTGCAAAATCTTAAATATCAACTATAAACTATTACTACCAGATACTATAAAATATTATTTAGTCTTTTATATTTTACTTCTTAAATTAGTATGAAAGGAATTTTATATAGAAACTTATATTAAAGTTAATTTAAAAAAGAAATATAAAGTAAAATATATATTTAACTATATTAATCAATAAGATAATATAGAAATATAATATCTTATTAAATAGAAACAATATAGCTATATAGAAAATGAATGAAAATTAGTATTTAGTATTAGATATCTTAAAGAACTTTAAGAATATTGGGAATAATAAGTAAATAAATAAATTATAATATCTATAATTTAGATTAATAAACTACTTTGTATTTAATATCTGTAATCTAAATATTAACTAACTAAAAGATCTTAAGAAGATAAAATATTTCTATATTTAGAAACTTTATACTCTAGAGAATAATAAAATCTAAATTATCTATTTATACCTTCAGAAGTATTACTTATAGTAAGAAATAACGGATTAAAGCCTATCTTAAGTAGAAACCAGTTAGCCTTACTAGATACTGTTAAAATGTATAGGAAAGCAAGTATGGTAAAAACCTGTATTTCAGGAGAAACGTTATTAGATAAAAGTAGTTAAATCGATATATAGGTTGGACTTTCCCTGAATATTATTATTGTTTTCTGTATTTAGATCTGATATTTTATTTCTTTCAGATAAACTAGTATTTATGCTTTGTGGATTTACTTCTGAATCTGTTATTTTCTGAGCTTCAGTATTTGGATTGGTTAAAGAGTTATGATTATTATTTTCAGTATTTAGATTTATACCAGAAGAAATAGAATTATCTATATTTAAATTAAGATGAATATTAGGTTAACTAAACCTGTTAATATCAGAATCCTTTTCTAAATTAATAGATAAAGGTAACTTTTTTTCTGAAGTATAAAAACTAGTTTCTAGGACTTTTATATCTTTTGACTAAATAGATCTTTTTTTCTTAAGATTCCAAATTTTGTAAGTATCATTTCCGTAAGCTATAATAGCTTCTTTATAAGCTCTTGTATCTAGTGTTTCAGTATTGGGATCTTTGTTTTTTATAATGATAGAGATTTCCCCAAACCTTAATATTACTTATATTAGGCTTCAGTTTATTTTTTAACTTAGAGGGAGTTTTGAAGTTTATAGAACTATAAGGAGTTCTATTATATATATAAATAGAAGCTATTAAAGTATTCCCCCATAAATAATAAGGTAAATTTAAATAATAAATCAAAATTCTAATTTTATTTATAATAGTTCTTATTACTTTCTTAACTAAACTATTAGGTTTATAAGTATACGGCAGTTTAATATTATAAATAATATTAGAATAGAAATAAATATCTCTTATTCTTTTATTCATAAATTCATCAATACTATCTATATTAAATTCTGTTGCGAGGTAGGTAGGATTGAGACCTACATCCGGTAAAGTGATACCTTACGTTAAAGGTATATATACCAGATATTCTCA
>MASP02001100.1:0-30638 GCA_001693025.2 Colletotrichum lindemuthianum | reverse complement strand
TAATTTTATAATTTTATAATTTTATAATTTTATAATTTTATAATTTTATAATTTTATAATTTCATAATTTTATAATTTTATATTATTTCTAGCTACTATAAGAATATCAATTATATAGAAATTAAAAATAGCTTTTTTTACTAAAAATATTAATATCTTAAATAGAATTCTATATTTCCTTCATCTCTAATATTTACTTAAAGAGATTCTAGTAATTATTATAACTACTATAATTATATAGAATAGTAGATAAATAATATTTTTAGAGATAAAAAGAAACTATCTAAAAAGAGAGTATTTAGTATAAAGATATTTAGATATTTTTATATATAAACTTTAATATTACTATAACATAAATAAAAAGTTACTAATATTAGTTTAACTAATATAGCTAACTAGCTACCTTATAGGCTATATCTTATAACTTACTATATCATAGCTATATTAGGTAAATAGTTAAGCTATATAGTCTATATAAGCTTTATAACCTCTAGATCTATATATATAGCCTTATAGACTATATACTATAAATATTAATATTTTTAACCCTATTAGTATACTATATATAATAATATATACAGTATACCTTCCTCTAGTGAAACTAATAATCTACTTCTACTAGAAAGATTATTCTAAATAATCCTAAAAACTAAGTTTTCTAAATTAACTAAATTAAATTTCTATATTATTTCTACAGCCTTAGGAATTTTATAAACTCTAAAACCTACAATAAAGTAGTTTTAAGTATTTTAAACCTTAAATATGAATTACCTATTACTAAACTAGTAATTCCCGAAATTTCTAATTATCTATTAAGAATTAGATACTTTATATATACTTTAAGTTTATTTTAAACTATAACCCCTAAGGAGGAAGATAATATAATAATTCTAAATACAGAAAGTAATATTCTATAAGTTACAGCCTTTAAGTATCTCTTAACTGAAAATATAACCTTATATAAAGAAAATACTCTAAATTCACTTTTTAGGTAAACATATACTATAAGAAAATAAAAGAAATATAGGTAGCATAAAAATATATTAAGATACTATCTCTTCTAACTTCTTCAAATACTCTTATAATACTATAGGAGATTTTAATATTTAGTTATTTAAACTTAAAAGCTAAATAAATTATAGGAAGATTAAGGAATAAGTAGAAGTAATTATAGAATTTATAGTAACTTTCGCTAAGTTTATAAGAAAAAGGCTAAACTTAAGAAGTAATATAAAGATATAAATTACTTATTAGAAGAAAGTAATTTATAAGTATCTTAATATAAGAATACTTAACTTTTATAAACTTTTAATTTAGTTTCCAGAATATACTAGAGAATTTAGAGGTAGCTATATTAAATTATAAACTTTCTTATATTTAATTCAAATCTTCCCTAAAATTTAGAATAATATTCTGATAGTAGCTAAAGTTATAAGTTACACTTAGCTTTTCCTTCTAAGATTAAACATTACCTTAACTTAAAGTAAATTTATCAGAGAGACTTTTAGCTTTATAAATACTTCTAATAATATTAAAGAAGCTTAAGAGAGTTTTCCTACTATATTAAGACGTTAAAATTAAGGCTAACCTTAATAAGATAGAGAAACTTCTAATAAATATATAGATAAGTACTATAAATAAGAATCTAATAATGATAAGAATTATAAGTTAAAGGGAAGCTTTAGCTGTAAGATATACTAACTAAGATATTCTCTCTTAAGATAGTTTTATATTCATAAGTAGCTTAAACGCCCCACCTGGAAGTCTAATCTAAATATCCAGAAGGTTATATATAGAAGGATAAAGTTTAATAAAAACTTTATAAAGTATATAAGGAAGGTTACAGATTTAATCTTAAAATCCTAACTATATAGATATTTTTATAGAAAAACTACTGCAGCCTTAATAATCTTAAATAAGGTTTATGTTCTTCCAAAATTTATAGTTTTAGATTTAGAGTTAATAATATATATTTTTAATAATACTAAATAGTTTTAAATACTTTTGGAAGCTATAATAGGTAACTATCTTTAGGCTAATATTTAGAAGATTACTATAGGAAGTTATAATAATATACAGATAATAATATAAGGTTTCTAAGGTTTTATAAAGCTGTATTTATTTAATATAATAGTATATTCTAACCTTATAAGTAACTTAGTATTACTTAGGAAACTTTATAAGTATAAATTACAATAGAATTAAAGTTTAGATAATAATTATAATTAAAAGGTAGAAGGAAGCTACCTCTATTTTCTTAAGATTATAAATAGATAATATATGCTTAAGTATAACTTTCTTAAGAAGATATTCTTCTAGATATTTATAAATTAAATACTATTACTTAAAGATAAATTTCCTAAATATTATAAATTCTATAAGTATATTATATTCTTATAAAAGTAGCTAATAGCTGGATCTTAAGATTTCTGGTATTTAAGGTTAGAATATTTAAAATCTAAGATAATAAACTACTTATTAACTTCTATAAGAGATATTAAAATAACTAGAAACTTATAAGTAGTTTCTATAGTAATTCATAATATATATATAAAAGGGAAAATATATTAAATAATATAAAGAGTTCAGAAGAAGTTTATATAGTATACTAATCTAAGGGAGAGAATTATAATAGACTTTTATAACTTTAAAGAGGATTATAAGAATTATATATTTACTATAATCTTTATAAATTAAGTAATAAGTTTAATATAGAATTCTTCCTTTATATAAGGAAAGTAGGAAAGCTTCTAAATATTATTAGAAAGTTTCTTAACTTTCTGAAGATTATATATAAGATATTAGTTAAGAGAATTAAATAAGATATTAGTTAAGAGAATTAAGGTGGATAATAAGATCTAGAAGTATTTAGTTACTTTTACTCTATACTTATAGTGGTATCTAAGCTCTTCACCCTATATATAGTTCTAACTGTAAAATTTACCTAGTAACAATATTCATACTAATACTAACTTATAACTAGTTTAAACGGTAATAAAATTACCTATTATTATAGATAATTATACCCCCAGTTATAATATTTAACCCTATAGTGGAGGAAGACTTTATAGTAATAATCTATATAGCGAGAGCTTTAGTGAGGCTAAAGCTTAATATATATAGCTGGAAGTAACTACTAAGGTTGTAGGGTTGAGAACTTTTGTGAACCTCTTGAAGATAGGATAAAACAAAAAGCCTGCGAGAGCTAAGTGTTCTATAAAGATCTAGAAGTATAAAGTAATTTAAATAAAGATTTAAGAGAGAGATATTAAGTTTAAACTCTCCATATTAAATATTTAAACTTAAAATAGTGGAATAGAGAGAATAGTAATAATAATTAAAAAGTAAATAAGGTTTATAATAATTAGAATATCTCTTCCTTTTATTTTATAGTCTAAAGTATTTAAAATTACTATATATATTTATAATTATATATTCTTAGCCTCTTAAAGTTATAAGATATTATATAGGTAATTTTATTATTATTTCTGGACAAATAAAGATATATATATAGTAACTTTAAATTATTTTCACCTTAGAATATATGAATATTAAATATATATAATAACTTAAGAATTTCAGCTTAATTAATACTACTACCAGAAATTTATATTAAAAATATTTTTAGAATTTCTAGTTAGCTATATCTTAAGTAACTTCTTTAGAATCTGGAATTCTCTTTGAAAGGAAGTTTTTATAATAAAGAATATAACTTTTAATAAGAAAGAATTTTTTAATAGTAATCTGAAGAATTTTACTTTAGAAACTTCTTAGATAAGTTTTAAAGAGATTTAGAAGAGAATTATTAAGTTTAGAAAGTAATGAAAAGATATAGCTATAAGGTGAAATACTAATAAGAAAGTAGATAAATTTATAAAATTCTTCTTTATTACCTTAAATACTAAGTAAATAAATACTTAAGATTCTTAAGAGAAATCTAAGTTTTAGAAGAAATCTATCTTTACTAAAATGAAATTTAAGTTCTAACTTATATTGTTAATCTTTCTAGAATCTATAAGCTTTATAATAATATTCTAAAAGGTATTTATTACTAAACATAAAGTAAATAGGTAAATATAATAGAATTTCAAAATAATAAAAATAATATTATAAATACCTTTTTAAGTTACTTTTCTAGTGAAATATAAGGTATATAAA
Source organism: Colletotrichum lindemuthianum (assembly GCA_001693025.2). NCBI lineage: Eukaryota > Fungi > Ascomycota > Sordariomycetes > Glomerellales > Glomerellaceae > Colletotrichum > Colletotrichum lindemuthianum. The sequence goes on along the minus strand of MASP02001100.1, from coordinate 26,480 downwards.
TATCTTAAAGTTTATATAGAATTAGTTACTATATTTAGTAGATACTTAAGATTTAGCTAGCCTGAGGATTCTAATAAGGTAGATAATTTAGAATATATAGTAGAAAACCTACTAGATAAGGTAAGTAAGGAAATTTACAAGAAGCTTCTAAAGTATTTATAGAAATATCTACTACTTTTAAATAGTTTAAAGAACTTAAAATAAAGTTAAGAAAAACTTCATATATCTTTAGAAAAGTTCCGGCCGCTATTATATAATATAAAATCCTAAAGCTTTTAAGATATATACTAATAAGAGTTATCTTTCCTCCTAATATTTTACTGGCAGTTTATAAGTAAAAACGAGTATTTAAATTCTATTAAGAAGAATATAAGCTTTTAAGATCTTTACCTACTAATATAAAGTTTTAGAAAGACTAAGGAAATATATCTATAAGGCTACTAGATTTAAAGATTATAGAATAAGGTTAATAAGCTAACTATAAGAGGTTAAATAATTCTTAGTTACTACTGGATATATATATATAAGCCTAATAAGTATAAGTAACTATTTAAGTTAAAAGCTTACCTAATAATATAAAGAAACTGGTAACTAAAAGATATATATAATATTTATATAGTAACACTTACGGGAATATTATTCTGGATACTAGTAGTAATTATAGTATAGTTTAATCTTAAGTTTCTTTAGTATAATAAAGTTAATACTTTAATTTATATAGATATTAATAAAGAAGTTTATATAAGAATACCTCTAGAATATAAGAAATAGGGAAAGATTCTGAAGCTTCAAAATATACTATATAGTTTCTACTCATTGCCTATCTTTTGGTAATAATATCTTAAAATAAGTCTAAGGAATATATAGTTATTTTTAAATCTCTAGAGAAGATTATTATTAATATAAAAGTTAGATTCTATTTAATATTAATAATTATATTCTGATATATCTAAAAGTATATAAAAGTCTTATAAGGGAGGCTATTAGAGATTTTTAATTATAATACCACCTTAAGGAAGGAAAGAACTTATAGTAGTTTCTAAATATTAAGATACTATATAATTAAGAGGCTTGAAAGCTATAGTTTTTATAAACTATATATTTAGAGAAGATTTATAAACTTCTATAAGAAGGCTATAAGCTTAAGGAGAGAAATTACTTCCTAATAGTATACTTAGAACTTCTTTTATATAAGAGAGAAACTTTATATTAAGAAATTAATTTCTACCAGAGAAACGTAAATATTATACTATATACAGTACTAATAATAAGGTTAGATTTAGTATTTACAGCTGGTTAATTAGCCTACTTGAACTAAAATCCAAAGCCTTAGTATTAAGAAGTAGTAAATTAAATACTTAATTATATCTATAAACTTTAGTATTTATATCTTAAGTATAGTATAGAATCTGGAAGCTTAGAAGATACTTTAGTAGTCTTCTCTAATTAGAGCATTAAGAAATAATACATAATACATTCCTAATACATAAGATATTACATATTACATATTACAAATACAAATACAGTACATGTATTTATAATATATTAGGTTTGCTTTCCTAATATATATACTCGTAATATAATACAAATACATCTATTAGTATTAGTATTATTTGTATTATAATATATATTACAGATATATTAGAGTTGATTATTATATTCTATTATAGACTCCCTTTTCTATACTATAAATACTACTTAAATACTAGTAAATATACTAGATAATTATATATAGATATATATATATTTAAATATAAGTATAAAACTAAACAGTAATATATATATTAATTTATCTTTTAAGATTAAATTTTCTATTATCTAATATATAATCTATATAAAACCATAAATATACTATATATATTATATACTATTTAGTATTAAAAAAATTATAAGTATAATATTATAGATACTTATATTAATTAGTATATGGATATTTTACAAACTTTAACTAAAAGTAGTATATATAAAACTATTTATCTCTCTATACCTAGTTAGACCCAGTTAAAGTATTCAAGAGATATATTAAAATTACTTTATAATTCTACTATTTATTTATAAGGTTACTTATATTTTACTATGAGTGGTACTATTACTCTAATTAGTAATATATATTATAGTTTATATAATAAACTTAACTTATATACTACTTTACTTAATAAAGTTAATAAGATAAGTAGTTAAACGTTTTTATAATACTACTTAAATATAAACTTCAATAATTAGAATCGAACTAATATAGTAGTTAATAATTATTAAAGTAATAAAACACTTAATCTTTATTTAGTTTCACTATTACCTTTAATTCGAACAGATATTATAATATTATAAAAGTAGTTTCCTTATCCTATTAATAATATCATTTATAATATTAAGTATAAACCTTATATTTTCGGCGTTATATTAAACACTAGACTTAATTTCAAGACTTTATTAGATAATAGATTTGAAGATTTTATTCCTAGCTTTATTATTAATCTTACTAAAAATAACCTAGAATAAGAATATAAAAAGTAAGTAGTCTAGTATTTATATAAGTATCTATATAAAGATTTATTAACTAATATATTATAAATAGTCTAAAGAAGTTTATTAATTATAATCTTTAATCTACTACTACGAAAAGCCTATTTTTAGAATCTACTCAAGATCATATTTCTTTAGAAAATATTATTTTTAATACTAATAGTAAAGATAAAGGAAAATCTAGAGATAATACTATATCTTAAATAAACTCTATAATAAACCCTAATAAATCTAGGGCTAAACCTAAAAAGCTTCAGCGTTTTCACCCTAAACCTAAAAAAGAATTTATTAGTAATCTATTTCATATTTAAAGTAAAAAGGAAAATAAAATCTTCCAAAAAGATAAATTAAATAACTACTTTAAAATGCCGTTATAAGGAGATGAAGTAAGTTGAAATTGATTCTATATATTCTAGAGATAATTAAAACTAACTCAATAATACGTATAACTTACCAAATAGTGAAAGGAGAATAAAGTTAAATTTTCTATTTAAAATATTTTAACTATATAATATCTATCTATTCCACTAACCTTAATAGCTATAGAATCTAACTTAAATTAATTAGGTTGTTTTATTACTAAAAGAAGAATTACTTTAAAATATAAACATCGAGAGTACTTAATAATACTAGAAAGATAGTTTAATTATAATAATAAACTATATAGTAGTTCTAAGTTATTCTTTCCGAAATTATATATAGATTTACTTAACTATAGAGATATTTTAAAAAAGAAATTAGACTTTACTATTAAAGGGAATACTAATAGTAGTGATATTAATACAGAGGAAACTAATATGGAAATAAATATAAATAGTAATTTATATATTAAGGTTAGATATTTTCTTTTTACTATTACTAAGTATTAGTACTTTATTTTATACTAATATTATAGTAGTAATTACTTAATAGCTTAGAATAACTTTTCTAAGATTAATAATACTTTGAAATTAAGTTTCTCTATTATAAAGTATTATATATCTATAACTATAATAGTCTTAAATTACTTAGATTTTACTTTATTAATATTACTATTTACTTTACTTATTACTATAACCTTAATTTAGTATATTATATTTTAAATAATATAAATATATATATATATATAACCTGTTTGACGTAGTGGTTTAACGTCTGGCTAGCTCTTACTATTTTGGTAAGTGCAGTAGGTTTGAATCCTGCGACAGGTAACTGTAACTAGTAGTTATAGTGTACCTTCCGGTTATGAAACTAAGTATAGTAACTACTACTAACTAGCAGTATCTACTATTAGTAGTTAGCAGCTAGTAACTATTAATAGTTAGTAATAGAGGTATCAGCTAGTAGTATATATTATATAATAACTAATTATAATTTTCAAAAAAAGTAATAATAATAAATCTAAGTTTATATTTTGCCTTTATAATATACCTTCTGTATTTATTAGCTATTATATTAACTAACTGTATCTACCGCCTGAGGTTTCCTCTATTTAAATAGTTTCTTAGCTTCAGCTTATCTATAGAATATATAACGTAAAAGCTAACTGTCGGATATAACTACCTAAATAGAACCCCAAGAGGTATGTAATTTAGAATAGTCAGAGACTTTTAAAATAACCACTAATATATATATATATATATTATATTTATAATATATTAGATTTTGAAATATTATAAATAGAAATATATATCTTAGCTATTATATATAATACATTACAAATATATATATTTATATTTATATTAGATATATTTGTATTATTATAATGCTCTGCTTCTAATATAAACTTTCAAGATAATATATAAAATTAAAAAAGCTTTTAAAACTTTATAATAAAGGTTTTTGGAGGTAGTATTATTTAGAAGACTATCAAGTAATTTATAGTTACTATATTAACTATAGAAGTAAAGTTACTCTTTCTCTCCTTTATAGCTAAAGAAATACTATTTATAAGTTATCTACTAACCTTATTATAACTTTAACTACCTATAGAAAACTTAAAGGTAATAAGGTTCCTATCTCCAGAAGTATACTAATAATAATTTAGATTAAATATAATAACCTCTAACTAGGAGATTTAGTAATAAAGAAGCTTATAAAACTTTAAACTTATCTAAAATATATAAATATCTATAACTACTAATTTTATAAAGAGATTTCTGGAAAGAGATTATTAGTTACTTATATTTCCTTAATATAACTTATAGTAGATAGTTTAATAAAACTACTATCTAAGTAGCAGTTTGAAAGATTCTAAAAGTAACTTAATTTATATTACTAAAGAAACCTTCTCAAGTAAAACTATATTAGTAACCTTAAGAAAAACATGAGAATATAGTTTAAACTCTCTTAATGAAAGTTGGTATAAAATATAACTTAATAAAAAACCTTATAAGTCTATAATTTCAAAGTATAAGAAAGTTAAGAATTTCTTAATTTAAAGCGAAAGTCTGCAAGTTATACAACATCTAAGAATATAAAGCTTATAAGTAAAAACTAATTGTCTAAAGCTAAAACCTAAAATAAGAAACCAGAAACTATATTACTATTCTGAGAAACTATTATAATAAGCTACCTACTTATATATATTAAGAAGAAATTTACGGAGGATATTAGAGGTATAGCTATTTAGTATAATAGAACGATAAAGCTTAAGTAAGTAATATAAGTTAGTAATTAGGCCCTCAGCTAAGGAAAGAAAGTTGATATTACTAGTGTTACTAATAAAAGAATTTATGAAAAATAAAATAATAATAATAAAAGTTATAAAAGCTGTAAATATTACAGAAACAACGTAAAAACTAAAGTTATTTTTAGCGGCAGAAGCAGAAATATAATCATTATTATAAATAACAGTAATTATATTATGAAACTTTTAGTATTTAGTATTTTTAGTCTGAAAGTATATAAATTAGAAATTAAATTAGAAACCTTAGGAAGAGATACTTACTATAGGTTTAACTATCTTATTATTATATATAGTAAGAAACTTTATATAAAAGTAAATAGTTACTTCTATATTTAGCTTATAAATACTACTAAATATATAATAGATATAGTAGTAATAGAAACTTTAGTAATAAATACTAAGTTAAGTTTAATTTTTAGTAAGAGAAGAAAAGTAGCTAAAATAAAAATTATAGAATGTATCTTTATTACTTTTACTAATATACCTATATTTATAATCTAATAAGGTTAAAGTTACCTTGGTAGCTTTTATAATAGGAAAGTTTTTAGAGATAGTAACTTTCTTTAGCTTCTTAGCTATAAATATAAAGAACTTAAAGGTAAGTATAGAATATTTTACTAAATATTTAGAATAGTGGAAAGTATTTTCCTTAACCTCCTTATAATTAAAATACTTTTTATTATAAATAGTAACCCTATAATTAATAATCTTATTAATAGCAAACTTAGTAATAGTATTAATTACTTCCTTAGTATATTGAATATTAATAGAAAGTATATAGAAAAAGATAAAAATCTCTTTAGAAAAGTTATTATAAGTAGAAGAAAATATTTTAAAATCTTTATATAAGGTTAGTAAAATAATAGTAAAAGAAGATCCATTTAGAAAATTATATATTATTTAATAAAAAGTTAAGATTAAAAAAGAGAAGAAAAATATTATTATATAGCTATATAATTAGTTTCATAACTTATACTAAAACTTAAGGTATTTTAGCTAATAAGAGGCCAAGTTTAGAAAATAAAATTAACTTTTCTCTAACTAATTAAAACCTTACTTATATAATTTATAATTATTATTTAAAAACTGCAGAAAAATATAAAAAGTTTTTATAGTAATTCTAAAGAAGTTTTAAATAAAAGAATTTATTTTTAAGTTTATTTATAAGGTATATATAAGTAGAAAGAAACTTTAGAGATTTCTTCCGAAAGGAATATGTTAAATTAAGAGAAATATACCTCTAGTATATATTTTATGGAAATATATTTATATACCCCCAAGAGGTATATAGTATATCTATAGTCTCATCGCCATTTTTGGTCCTAATAATAACAACACAATTAAATTCGACAATAACTAACTCCAACGTTTGGTAATTTCATATTTCAGCTTAATATCAGCTTAACAAAAAGCTCTACAAAGCTAGCTAACCTACCTACCAATCTAGCTTACCTCATCGGCCGAGGCTGTCGGTAGCTGGTCCACTCTTCCAATCTCAAACACAGCCTGGGTACTCCGTACAGACATCTCGTTACTAGATTCTTCTCCTGAATCCAGCCATTCCCTCCCACCTTCACTCCGTACCCGACGGTAGCAGAGGCAAAAGCGCAGGTACGCACAAACCCGTCTACTGATCGCTTCTCCCGTGACATCTCAACCCTTCTGACGCACCAGCACCGCAGCACTTGCAACCTCTCCAAGCGACGCCACCACGGTCCTCGGCCCCATCATGTACACTGGCCCCAAGCCCCCGACACCTCACGTGCCTGGCATTTATCGCTACACTGCGACTGCTTTAGGCGCTGGCATGTGGTTTTTCGTGCGTTTGGCGCCCAATCAACTTGTAGGAGGTCGAGCTGTGCTAATGGTGATTGCAGCTGATGTACCGTGCGAAGAAGGATGGTAGGTTCCCTGCTTCGTAGGCAATGCGATCGCAGACACTTTGACTTACGTGTGTATGTAGGCGCTGTTTTGTTGGGTTGGAAGCACCCATGGGATCACTAAGTTGTCAAATCTCGTGTCACACACTGCACAGAAAGCTGAGGGAGAAGCCGTGGTAGCGACTACCTATGTAACGGCAGTGCCCTTCGTCTAACGGCTGTATGAAGAGATCACCGTTTCTTAATACATTGCTCTAAACCAGATTATTTTGACCGTCGTGAGATACTTAGCAAGGCTTCACAAAAAGATAGTGGGCGACGCCCCAGGTATCACCACCTTGATGCGCGAATAACTCAGAGCAAGCCATGTAGAAGACCTGCCAACGGTTGTACCATACGCCGGCATCCTGCGCGCCATATGTCGCGCTCAAATGTGGCCAAATCTCCAGCTTGTGTGCAAGCATCTTGGACAACCAGTCCTGTGGATGTCAGATCACTGTATCGCTTTGTCGGGGAAAGCTTAAGATCCAATTGAGAAACTTACCTCACATGTCTTTGAGTAGTGCTGCCCGTTGACCCACCATTGCTTTTGAATCTTCAGATCTCGCTGGAAGAAGAGGAGCAGGTCAGCGGAGGGCATGGTGCCTCCTGAGAAGAAGTGTGTTGTCATCCAGCCGTCCTCACTTTATCGTTGTAAGCAGGAGAAGCATACGCAGGACCGGCTGCGAGTTATACTAACTAGTCATACGGCGCGGTCTTGTGAGCAAAGATATGCACAAACAGCTTTCCGCCAGGCTTCAAGGCACGTCCAATCTTGGCCATGAGCTGCTCGTAATTCTTCATGTGTTCGAACAACTGGTGCTAATTCTCAGCCAGTGCTTGGGATGGAGAGGCGCTCAACCCACCTCAACGGAAACGACCCTATCGAAGGAGTTGGCTTCAAATTCGTGGTCCACAATGTCGCCAGTTGTAACGTGCAGGTTGGACAGCCCTTTCTGTTTGGCCTTCGCTTCGATGTACTCCTTTTGTGTTCTGGAGTTGGAAAATGCGGTGACCTTGGAATTGGGGAGAACCTCGGCAAAGTAAAGCGCACCGGAGCCCCAGCCACAACTAGGTGAAGTTCTGAATTAGCATCTACGGTGATAATTATGAACCATTCCAGAATCATCTCACAGCGAAGAAGGCAAATGATTTCTTACCCGAGGTCCAAGATACTCATGCCGTCTAGCAGTTCGGCCTTGTCTACATAGGTCCGCAACATAGCAACCTCAGCTTGCGCCAGCGTTTCCCCGCCCTGGGGATAGAGACAGCACGAGTACTTCATCCGAGGCCCTAGGCACGCAGCCAGAACGCCGGTGCCAACTTCGTAGTGCTGCTTGTTGGCAGTAGCGGTGTCAATAGCGATGGGTTGAGTACGGAGTTTTTCAATGAATTGCATCTTGCGCTCGTAGTCTAGACTCAAAGACGCACTCGCGATATCGTCGAGACGCTCCTGGAGCTGGCGTCGAATACCTATCCTGATGACGGCATGGGGCAAGTAACCTCCGTCGAGAATGGAATCTACCGAGGCCCGAATCAGAGAGCTGCATTATTATTATCGAGCGAGGACTGGACACCACTCGGGTATTCTGGCACAAAAGGTAGACTTCTCTCACCAAAATTCATTTCGCTTGGTCGAAGGCCGAGGAGGACGTGGGCTGCCGTTGAACCTGGAACACCTGATGAGGGTAGAACTGCCTTTGGGCCGATATCTCGAAACGTGTCAATAGTCCCCGAGCAGCGCTGGTAAAACCTATGATGATTTTTGATAGCCACAGAGCGGAAAGTTTAGCTGTTGATAGAAATCATTGACCAATCTTACGACGCTGTGTATGTTTGTGGACGGAAGCTTCGACAGTTCATACGGCATTGCGACTCTCCCTTCCGCCAAGGGCAACGAACATTCCCGCAGACCCTCGCAGACTGGACCACTCTGTGGGGCTCATGCTCAGGACCACCAGTACATATGCGGGTCAGTGAGGCATCGATGATACGTCCACTCCGACCTGTTACGGAAAAATACCAGGGACTTCCCGGGGATTTCCCCAGGAAATCTGGTTCCAGAAAGTTCCAGGATATTACCATGAAACTATAGCGAAATAGATATAATAGCTTAAACCCTAGTAGTAAATATAGAATAAATAGCTATAAGAATACAGAATATTTCCATCTAGATTATATCATATAAATATAAAAATAGTAAACTTGATTTTATTTATAGTATTAAATATAATATACTTATTATATATTTTACTATTTCATATTTCTAAGTTTTATTTATAGTTTCTATTATATAGTAGTATTACTAGTTATTTTAAATAGTAATAATAATTTATTATAATTAATATAATAAAAAGCTATTAATAAAATATTTATGGAATTTTAATTAACTATTATAAAAATATCTTTAGAGGTATTTATCTAATTAAGAGGTAATAAAATAACAATCGTAGTAAGTTTATGATAAAGAGATTAATTAAGAAACTTTCAGTATTTAAAGTAATTATTAAGTTGCAAAAGAATATAATTATTTTATATAAGTAATATCAAACTCAATTTAAAATATTAGTAGATAAAAATAATATTATATTAAAGTTATACAAAATTTTATTGTAAATATTTTAGGTAGAAGTAACTTTGTTGATTGATATAATTTATTCTACATTTATTACTAATTATAATATATCTATATTATCAATCTATTTAGATATTATAATAAGAAAAATCCTAATAATAATTAAGAATATAGTATATAACTTGAAAAATAGGGAAATTTCTTAAAACTGATATAAGAATTTTCAGTTAAAAATATTTAAGAATTACTTTCTTTAAAGTAATTTTAATTAGCTTATATAATTTGTACAAGTAATTTATGAAGTAAGAATCTATAATTGTATGATAAAGAGTTAAATGAATAGAATTTATAATTTATATATAGGTGACTAACTGAAGAATAGTATTAACTATGTTAATAGTATTCATTATTTATATTTAAGAAAAATCAAAAATTTAGAAACTTCTCTTATAAACGTATATAGAAATAAAAATTATCTTAAAAGGTTAAATTAGAAACTAATTGTACTTACTGATACTCAAAAATTTTAACATTATAAGTTATATTATAAAAGTTAATAAGTTTACTTATTATCTCTAAAATGATAAAGAGATAATTATATATAGAGATCTTATCTATTTATTTATATATAAAATAGACTCTTGATGCTACAATTAAGATATTAAAATAAAATGAGAAAGTGAATATGAAGATATAGTAAGCCTGGAGGTGTTATAGTTAGATTCTATAGATAATTTCTATCGTTATAATAAGAAATTATTAGTTATCTAATTTACTATAATCTAAATAAAGAAAAGTAAAGTTTTTATTATATTTACTAAGAAAAGTAAGTTTATTTACTATAAGTATAGAAAGATTGGATATTTTGTCTGAAACTGTAACTTGAAAAATAAGAAAATTACTAAAATAAAGATATTAGAAAAAACTCTAGAAATGAAATAATTTCTAAGTTAGGTAGTTAAGAAGAAATTACAGTTTTACTTAGCTTATATTAACCTTTATAATCTTTATATTTTCCAGAAAGATTATAATAAAGAGGTTAGATACTAATTATATGAGAGAAATAGTATAAAAATAGTAGAATTCTTAAATAAAAACTAGCTATAAAGCCTTAAAGCTAATATTTATAATATTTATAACTTATTATAATATAATAACTATATTATAATAATAGTAGTTTAGCTTATTGTAATTAATATTCAAATAGTTTATTCTCAATATATTAGAATAGTTATATTAATAGTGGTTGTATTGAAGGTCTCTGACTATTTAAATCAAATGCCTCTTGGGGTCCCATTTAGGTAGTTACACCCGACAGTCGGCTCTTGCCTTATGTGCGGTTGCACTTCACAGGGGGGTCCCCAAAGTTGACAGAGGGGTCTGGAGAATTATCGGAGCGAAAAACGGCAGGGGAGTCTCCAGTAGTTACACTGTTTGTCACACTGTATATATACAGTATATACAGTGTATATGCTGAGTATTTGTAAACTAGTTATTACTATAACTGGAAATATAATCTGCATATACTCTATATATACAGAGTATATATAAGGTATATATAAAGTATATATTCTGTATATATAAATATATACTTTATAATAAGCTATATATATCTTTTAAATATAAAGTTAATAGTTAATATAACTTATAATAGTAAATTAAATTAATTTAAAGTTCTAAAGATTTTATAATATGTAATATATATAGTAAGTATTTTAAAGTAATATAGTATATTTAATACTTTAATATACTAGTTTATTTCTACTTTAACTTATATTCTATTAGTAATTAAGTAGTTTTATAGATTAATTTAAGTTTATTCTAATTATATAGATATATATAATATAGTAATATTTATACTATTTTATAGCATTAAAAGAACTATAAATATATAAAAATATAATACTCTTAATATTTTAAAGTAAATAGTAGAAATAATATTTCTTAGATATTAATATATATTATAAATAAATCTAAAAAACTTTAGATTATTTACTTATAAGTATTTCTACTTTAGTATTTTATTTTATATAAATAATAATTTAGTTTTTCTTATATAAAATATAATATTCTATATTATACCTTAATATATTTGGTTACTTCTAGTTATAAGTAAAATCTCTAGTATTTTTACTATATATATATATATATATATATATATATATATACTAAATACTTATAAACTAGTTACTACTACTATTAATTATATAGCATATATATACGCCGTATATATGCTGCATATATACTGTATATACTCTGTATATACTAGATATATACTCTGCAAATACTTTATAAATACTTTACTAATAGCTAATACAGCTAGCGCCAGCTGTTAACAGGGCTCGATATTTATACTATATTAGCCCCACCTTAGCCCCGCTTAGGGCCTATACGGGACCCCCCTGTCGACTTTCGAGACCTCCCTGTCAATTACAAACTCACCTTATATACCCTATAGATAAGCTGGAGCTAAGGAACTATTTAAATGGAGGAAACCTCAGGCAGTATACGCAGTTAGTTAATATAATAGCTAATAAATACAGAATGTATAAAGGGAAGGTACAGGCTTATATCCATTATAGTTACTCTTTAAGGATCATAATAGAGGTTACGTGACACCAGCCGGCCCCACTTGGTGCCAGATACTAACGGTCGCCAGTCGGTAATACCTATTGCTAGGTGGTGCCAGCTGGTGCCACGCTTGGTTTCGCAACAGGAAGGTTATAACCACCGGTCGCGGTTGCCCGTCGCAGGATTCGAACTCACTATATTTGCCAAAATAGTAAGAGCCAGCCAGACGTTAAACCACTACGTCAAACGGGAATAGTTATATTAATATTTAATAACAAATTAAGAATTTAACTGAAAAATATTCTATATATAAAAAACTTCCTATAAATATATTTAATAGTAAATAACTTTACCTTAGAGGAGGATACCTCTAAGAAAATATTATTATAAATTCAGATAGAGAAATCTTTACTAATTTAAATATACTAAAGTAGGTTTATAATCTTACTATAAAAAGTTAGTAAATTACCACCACTCTAATAATATTATTTTTAACTTAATGAAAAATAAATTTAGAATTATAGTATTCAAGGTTAGGCTATTCTAAATATTGGAAAATAAAGTAAATAATTTAACTTATATAAAAATACCTATTATAACTAGAAGATATTATTCTCATATTATATATAATCTATAATTTATTAAAAAAACGTACGTTAGTTTCTATAAATATCTTAAGAAAAAGCTATAATAATATAAAAATATAAACCTTATAGCCTGTATAGAGCCAGAATAGCTAGAATTATCATATAATTAATAAAGATTTAGGGCTACAGAGTTTCTATCGCATAAAGCTTTCTTATAGCTACCACTAGTTAGCCTACTAAATTAAAATCTTATAACCTATAGAAACCTACCTTTTACTATTTACCTTTTCTTTACCTAAACTTTTAACTATACTTTTATAATTCTTTAACTTCTACCTTTCTACCTATAAGGAGTTAAGACTGGGGTTTCAGTAATAGCTTCACAATAAATGCCTGCCAACTATTCGGTAACTATATTAAGAATAATAAAACTCCAAATTACAGCCCCTAAAAATATACTTTCCGAAAATACACCCTCCAGTAAATATATAGTGATATTTACAGCTAAAGTAATATAAGCAGGCGAAGTAAGTAATATAGCTACTAACTTTATATTAACTAGCAAATATACAGTAATATTAAGACTATCTATACTAATATTAGTTTATAACTAGTAAATATTTATATTTAATCGATTTATTATTACTTAATTATAACTAGTAACCTTTATTTATTTATATTTATATCTATAGTATATTATATATATATATATAATATATAATACTGGAATTGATCTATAGGATAATTTCTTTTATCTAATTAGTTAGATTAAGTAGGGTAACTAGTAAGTTACCTACCACTATAACTTTTACTATATTAATACCTAGTTAACCTGATACTAATAATACTCTCTTTTATAGTAAAAGCGAAAAATAACGTAAAATATAAAAATACCGTAAAATATAAAAATAGTATAGAACGTAAAAATAGTATAAAACGTAAAAATAATATAAAATATAAAAACCAGCTATTAGTTATTTATATTTTTTAGAGTATACTAAAAACTATTTAAATACTATAAATAGTATTTAGTTATAAAAATTTGAGTTTTTTAATTATTACTATTTAGATACTATTAGTAGTATAATAGCTATAAGGCTATTAGGGCTCTATAGTATACTAACTATATAGCATAGCCTAGTGGTAGAAACTACTACTACTAGTAATAACTAGCTCCTAGTTATTACTAATTACTAAGTAATTAGTAACTAATTACTAAGAGTATCTAGATCTAGCCTATAAATAATCTATAAGCTAAATATGATAAATATTAATACTTTTAACTTTATTAGTATATTATATATAATAATATATATAATATACTTTTCCCTAGTAAAACTAATACTAATTAGTAGTTAATTTTATTATTACTATTTACTGTAAATTGGTAAGATTAATTTAGATAGAAATAGTAATAAAAAATTATCAAGTTTAACTTAAAGTAAATTTACTAATTTCTTGATTTATTTAGATATTTTTAATAATAACGTTTTACTTAACTTAAAGTAAGATAATATGTCTTTAATAATTATACTAATATATTTTAATTTTAGTAGCTAGAAATTTATTTATACTTAAGATTAACTTACAGAAGAAATCTTAAATATATCTTATATAAATATATTCTTTAAATATCTTTATTATAAAACTTACTAAACTTCTTTAGTAAAGGAATTTATAGTATTCTCAATTTCTCTAAAATCTCTTATATCTTTTTCTTTCTTCTCTATATTCTTTTATTTTCTCTCTCTCTCCGCTTATTTAACTAGCAGATATTCTCTCTCTCTAAAATTAAATTTTACTTATAGAATATTAATTAATAGAATTAGTAAATAATAAAAATTGAGTTTTCTATCTTTCCTGTCTCTTCTTTTAATTTATACCTCTTTATAATTTCCCTACAGTTAGGAAATCATAAGTAAAATTTCTAAATTAGTAGAATTTCTTAGAAGATTTTTAAAAAACCTTCATATAATAAGTAATATAACTTCTTCAGAAGTAAGAATGTTAATAAAACTGAAGCTTCTTCTTAGTAGTAAGATCTTTAGTAAATAAAAAGCTTCTAATTTCATTATAGAGTATAACTCTAACTAAATAGTATAGATTATAGTAATATATATTTATAATTATCTTTTTAGTAGAAACCTCCTAAATGCCTTGAAAATAACTTTAAGAAGTAGCTAGAAGAGATATAAGTTACTATAGATAAATAAGTTTCCCAGTATTTATAAGATACTCTTCTTATTTATAATATTAAAGTGAATATAAAAGGTAAGTAAATTTACTAAACTCTTATAAACCTAATAAAATAAGATAAATTTATCCTATAGACTAAGAAAGAAATTTAAGAAATAATTATAAAATTATAAAACTTTAAGATACGTATTAATAACTAATCAGGCTTCCTTAATAATGTTACTTTTACCTACTAGATATATTCTACTCTCAAGAAATAATAATATAAAGTAACTTATTAAAATCTTATAAAACTTAATATTCACCCAGCTACCTTAAGAAATCAATTCTAAAATATATCTTAATAAATAGAGAGATTTATAGTTAATTTACTATTATTAGTAATACATATAATTTCTTAATAATAAGAATAAATTAAATAATAAGATATTTGAGATTAATAAGATTAATAACCTCCTTATAATTTAAATTAATAGTATAAACTTTCTACCTTACCCCCTATAGCTTCTTTCTTATATATTAACTTTATAAATAATTACTAAGAAACTTAATTTCTCTCTATTACTATACTAATAGCTAAGAATATAACTAATTTTATAAAGATATATAACTTTAAGATAAAATATAGAGAAACTTTCTATAATATTTTTAAAATCAAAAATCTATATTTTTAGAGACTATTATCTAAAGTTAGATATATTTAATTATATATAAGCTAAAATCTTCTTAATTATACTGAAAGACTAAGCTTTTAAATACTATTTTAACTACCTTAGTAATCTTCTTAATTCTATAATAAATTTATAATATGGCCTATAATATTAAAAACTATTTCAAAAATACTAAAAGTTAATAGATTTACCTTACTAACTAGTATGATATAAAGTTTAGAAGTATTATTATAAATAATCTAAATAAGATAAAAATGAGATATTTAAGATTCTTTTTACTACACTAATATATATTTAGAAAGCCTTAACTCTTAAATAATATACTAATTTTAGTTTCTAAAATTACCTCCTAAATATATACTAAGAAATATTAGAATACAAATTAATTTTCTTTAGCATTATAATAATATATTAAGAAATCTGTAACTAATTATAATCTACTATAAATACTATTATAAATCTTTTTTCTATAATATCTTAATATATATTTAAAGATATTAATAATTCTAAAGAATTCTTATTAATTAATATAAATTAATATTAAACTAACTAAATATATAACTTACCTTAAAGTCTTTACTAAGAATATAAATATAGCTATTAAGGATACTTCTAAATATTATTTAGAGAAGGATATAACTTAACCTCTACTACTTTATATAACTAATTTAATAATAAATACCATATATATAGTAAATCTACTTACTAGTTAATAAAGTACTCTCTTAAGGAGAGAGAAAACTTCTATAATTAATATAAATTCAACTTCTATATAGTAAATATATTAATATCTACCTATTATTACTTCCTTATATAATATAAGGAAGTAGAAAGCTTAAATAATTACTTTAGAGATATTTATAAAATTACTATTAAAGATAATATAGTAGTATATTACCTTTAAAACTATCAGCTTAAAGATTAATCTAAATATTGAGTTCTCTAAGTAATTTTTTAAATAACTGTATAATTTCTTACTTTAAAGAATAATCTATATTTCTAGATAGTAAAAAGATTATAAAGATTCTCTAGAACTAAATAGTAATTTATATTCTAATAAAAGAAGATAATATAACTAAGAAGATTACTATTTTAGTATTTATATTTATCCCTAAAAAGTATTTAGATATAGTTATTTATAGAAGTTTACCTAATTTAGATACTACTAGTTACTTTATAGCTAGCTACTTCCAGTTTAATATTCTAAAATAAACTATCTTTCTTTCTATTCTTTCAAAAACTTCTAGAGGAAAATAAATTTCTATTTATTTTAGAGGAAGTAAACTTATAAAGAAAATAAATATAGTTAATATACTTACACTATTTAGTATAATAATATTCTATATAGTTTCTTATAAGACTCTATTTCTATTATATTTTACTAATATAAATTACCTTAATATTATTTTTAATAATATTTATAATTAGTTATATTAAAATAAGAAGATTATTCTAGTTACATATAAATAGAAATATCTATAGATATTATTAAATAAGGAGGAGATATTTACTTCCTAATATTTAATTGAAATTAAGATCTAGAGACTTTGATATTATTTTAAATATCTATCTATTATATATTTTTAAGAAGTTCTCTATGAAACTAAATATTTAGTTACTTAAGAAGTTCTTATAGCTTTCAAAAAATACTACTACTAATACTAAATATATAGCGTTACTTCCTCTTAATTTAAATTTACTTTCTATAATAATATTAACTTAAACTTTAAAGTTATTATTAATATCCTTTATCTTAAAGATAACTATTCTATCCTCTATATTATTAACATAGCTATAGTTTTTAATACTATTTGATTCCTACTTAATATTTTAGTAATATTAATATAGAAAGCTTTAAAAATATATTAAATTAATATTTACCTAGATTTACCTAATTTTATCTCTCTTAATACTAAAATAAACTTCTAATTTAAAGAGTTTTATTTAGAAGCTGAAATAATAAGCTTAACTATTAGAATTATACTTATTGAAACTTATAATAGTATTAGTAAAGTAGAATATTACTATATTCTCCTTTATTATATATATAAAGTTTATTACGAAAAGTATTTATTATTATCCTAAGAATATTACCTCCAGGCTACTTATAAGATGATAAATAATATTATTAGTTTAAATAATTTTATATTTATATTTCTTATCTTTAGGGCTTACTTCCAGCTTACTAGGAACTTTACTTTATCTCTAGAGATAGTTTTATAAGTATAGGTAGTCTAAAAAGTAACTAAAGCTATTTACTATAAATATATGAAAAAGATTATTAATAATATTATAGCTAGTTACAATAATCCTAATACTTTTTAAGTTATAAGCTTCCTTTTATAATTTCTTATCTATATATAGTAAGAGAAGAAAAAATAATAAAGTTTTCTTCTTACTTACTATCTATAGTAAGATATATATTATTAACCTCTCTTATAGTTCTTAAAAGCTTTACTTAATTACTATAAAAATATACTATAAGAATAATAATATTCCTCCTTAACTATATACTCCAATAGAAATATACAAATACTTCTACTATAGGTATAATAATAATAATATTAATAAAATTAGAAATTCTTCTTAAGAAGTTTTACCTATCTTAATTTTATTCACTATTATCTTTAAACTTCTAAATACTCTAGAAATACTAGAAGATAATAGTATTCTTTCTTCTTATATTAAAAATAATATATTACTACTTTTTAATAAAAGTAAATATACTAGATATTCGAGAAATATAAAGCTATTTCTTAAACTCTTAAAAGTTATATTTAATTAGAAAAATCTCCCTTAATAAGAAAGTAACTAAAAAGATTAATTTTCAGTTTTCCTTATAATTAAGAAAGAAGCTAATCTAATTTTCTCTAGATTCTTCTACTAAAAAGAAATTATTATTATTTCTAGTTTCCTTTTTAAAAAACTAATAAAAAAGAAAGTAGGAAATATTATTAATAATAATATAATTAACATTATCTAGTATAATTCTATCCTCTATAAAAACTATATTATTTTCAAATCTTAAATTATTAAGAAAATTAAGAATAAGAATAGTAACTAAATATATAAAAAGTTAAGATTTATAATCTAAGGTTTTAGAGATAATAGAAAGCTTATAATTTTTACTTAATCTTCTATAATTTAGAGAAGTAGCTAAAGATTAATTATAATTATTACCTCTATATTAATAAAAAATAAAAGCTTTCTCCTTTAGCTAAGAGATATTATTTAAACTTACATTTAGGCTAAAACTAAACTTATAAGATATATTATAACTTAATTACTTACTTACCTTAGAGACTAATATTTTCTAGAATTTATCATAATAATTATTAAACTACTTTATATATTAGCTGAGGCTGATATTTATTAATAAGTAATATACTTAAAATATTACAAAGAATAATTATATATAGAGATATTTATTTATAACTTTTACCTCCTTATATTTTAGCTTTATAATAAGGTATTTAGTATAATTAGTATATAAACTAATAATACTTTCAGTTTTTCTGATACTATTTTTACTTAATAAGAGAATAAAAAACTAATAAAATCCTTCCTCATAGGAAAATCTAAAATCTTCCTTATAAAGTTAATATTATTAGTATTTAATAGTAGTCTACTCTCTCTCTAAAGTAAAAACTTCTTTCTTAAGTAAAATAACTAAGGTTATAAGCTTACTATTATTAATATTCTTATAAATTCTAAGATACTTAAGAAACGTTATATTAAATACTATATATATAAAGTATATATTAGTTTAATTTACTAGTCTGAAGTATTTTTTAATCTCTTATATATAGTATAATAATAATAACCCTCTAGTAATAATATTATTACTCTTAATAAGTATATTAAATAGTAAATAGAATACTTAAATTAAGGGTTAACTTTTATCCTTCTTAACTGCTCTAAAGTATATCTCTATATTTTTATAGATAGCTTCTTTATTAATAATATTGATTTATTATTTTGACTAGAATGTATAATATTCCTAAGCTAAAAGATAGCTATTAGTAAAAATAAGTTTATAATCTAAAGTAATCTAATTCATTACCTTTTAACTAAAAGTAAAAAACTAACTAGAAATATATTTATTTCAGAGATCTATATTAGAGTTACTAATATAAACTTTATATATACTATTATTATATCTTTATTAAAGATTATAGCTTATTTTAACTTTCTTTCTATTCTTATAATTATCTATACTAACTTATATTTATTATATAAATACGTTATAAAATTTAATATTATAAAAGAGAAGAAGCTGATAATTAATATTATAAACTTAAGATAATTATATAAAAATTAGGAGCTTTATAAAATATAGTAGATTAATAGTAAGTATAACTTTACTAATACTTTTACTAAAGAAGTTCTAAGTTATATTCTAGAGAGATTTCTTAATATAAATAATATAATAGTTTATATAGAGGAATAAGTTACTTATTTAGAATAAAAAGAGGAGATTCAGAAAGCTATTTAGTTAAAGAATATAGGTTATTTGATTAATTTTATTTTATATATAGAGATATAGTATACTATAGTTAAAAAGTAGAAAGAAAGTTTACTAATATTAGTAATATAATAGCTATAAGGTTATTAGAACTTTACAGTATACTAACTATATAGTATAACCTAATAGTAGAAACTACTACTACTAATAATAACTAGCTACTAATTATTACTAGCTGCTAGATAATTAGTAACTAATTACCTAGAGTATCTAGATCTAGCCTATTTATAGCCTACCTATAGGCTAAGCATTATAAATATCAATATCTTTAACCCTATTAGTATACTATATATAATAATATATATAATATACCTTCCCCTAGTGAAACTAATAGATACTTTAAGGTTTCTTAGTAGTAATATTCTCTATCTACCCTCTTTATTTTTATATTCTCCTCTTATTACAGTCTATAGCTTTTATAATATATCCTTCTACTTTTATAATTACTTTATTTATAGTAATAAATACTTTAAGAGCTTAGTTATTAGATATCTTAGTAGTACTATCTGTAAGGTTATTTATACTATTAATTAAATAAATCTTAAAATCTTTCTTCTTTTATGTAAGTATTTATAATATTATAATATTAATTATAAGTTACTTCTCTTTAGTAATATCCAGCTTAATAAGATATTTATAAAGAAAATAGGAGTCAGTATAAACTACTATTAATATTCTTAGTATTTTAAGATATTCAGTTACTTACCTATAATAGTGGACATTATATATTCTATATTAACGTTTATAGTTATATTAAAGACTTCAGATATTAATATACCCTATATAACTTTCTTTAACTTAGTAGAAGAGAAATAGATAATATTACCCCTAAGTTTAAAGATATTATTATTTTTACTAATATTCTTTATTTCTAGGATAATAATGAATTCTAGCTAGAATATCATATTACTATTGTGAGTAAAGACTCTATTGATAAAAATATTTAACTTTATTATCTTAATATTAGTAGGAATAAATATTAGGTTTCTTTCAGAATTATCTATCTAATATATTAAGTATTTATTAAGTTTCTTAATATCATTTAGTATTAGATTGTAATATTAGGTTATAATAGAAACATTAATATATACCTCTAATCAGTATATAAAGACTACATATATTCCTTATACCTATTATTTACTATATATTAACTTTATAGTTTTAAATATATAATTAATAAGCTTAATTTTCTTACCTCATTCTTTTCAGGTAAGAATAATATTATTATTTTCCTTTAGGGTAATTATACCTTTATTAAATAACGGATTCATAATATATAAGTATTAACTTTAGTTTAGCTGCAAATTCTATTTACTAAAGCTTTTCCTCTTCTTTATTATTAAACTTAGGTAAGTAAAACTTAAGAATATTATTTATTTATATATTTATAATACTAAAGTGTAGGTTATTAAGTTTAGAGATTTTGAGGTATAGATTATATAATAAGGTTTCCATTTATAATTAGGTTCTATAGTAGCTAAAGTATATTATATACTAATAGATATCTAACTCCGTAAGGTTATATAATAATTAGATTATAATAATAATAATATCCTCCAAAATTCAGCTATATAAACTTATAAATAGCTTTACTAATATAAGGTAATTTAATATTATCTTTACTTATATATACACTTAGGTAATATCTAAAAGCTAAACTTCTATTAAAGTTACCTCCTTAAGTATTACTAATAACATTTATATTAGGTAATAGCCAATCTATAAAACTATTTGTAACTATATGATATATTAATCTTCCCCCAATTATTAAAGCTCCTAATAACTAATTATAATTTCCTATAAAATATATTATCTTTAATTTTATTAAGAAAGTGGAGACTAGAGATCTCTATACTATTATATTGCTAGATACTAAAGTAGTTAAGGTAAAGTATACCTTTTACTAGTAAAATCTTCTACTCTATAATATATAATTTCTGGAAGAATTCTTCTGGTATTTAAATAAGGTTATACTGGCAAAGTTTAATAACTTTAGGAAGTATTTCTACCTTCTTTATTATTAAGTAGATATTATAGTAAATATTATCTGTAAGGTTAGCCTCTATAAAAGAAGATTATATCTCTATATAATTATTCTTATTATCTTAGCTTCTCTTTATTTGATATTACTATTTATATTCTCTCTTCCAGATATCTATTTAGTAGCTAATTATTAAATAGTTTCTAGATTTCTATCTTCGTAGTATATAGTTAATAATATAGCTTAATTATTGTTAATCTATAAGTATTAAGTTTACTATTTATCTCTATAATATATATTTTACTATTAATTAAGATAAATCTAAAGAATGTTATTTATTCTTAATGTTTATGATAGATATATACCTCTAATTATAATAGCAGGCGGTAAACTGAAGTAGTAGAAAGACTATTATATATATTCAAAGTATTAAAGATTTACCGTTAAGTATGAACTTTATATACTTTTTTTATTACCTTCTGGATAGCTACTACTTATCTTATAATATCTGGGGATAATAGTAATATTAAGTTAAAATATAAATACACTCTAAAAACAAGTATAGTTAATATAAAATTATTTAGGTTACTTATATTAAAAACTATCCTAAGTATATTTTATAATATCCTCTTTCTATTAATTTCTAATACCTTATTTTAAATAACTTTTTATATTCTTTTTAAGGGTACATACTTATATTCTACTCTATTAATATTATTATAAACTTTAACTATTATAATCTTATCTTACTATCTATACTATTCGTCTGTTTCATAGAGCTTTCAGCTCTAAAATCATATTCTATATTAATAATTCTATCTGGAGGTTTCTGGTATATATTAATCTAATATACTTTCAGTATATACTATATATTCTCTATAAAAAAACTTTCTGTACGTCCTGCGGCTGTAAATACTATAGAGATATTAATAGTATATAATACAGACCTATTACTATTAAGATATATAATATTAATAATAATCTTTATATTAAACTTACAATTATTGTTAAGGCTGAACTTCAACTAATAGGGGTTTTACTATTTACTTAGTATTAATAGTAATTCTTCAAAATTACTATAATTTCGTTGATAATTATAGCTTCACCTACTCTCTTAAGTATATTATTTAACTTACGGACGCTAGGGTAGCTAAACATTTTATACACTTATTATATCTTTATCTTTATAATAAAGTTAGTAGCCTTATTATAGGAATTCTTTTATATAGAGAACTATAAATAACTATTATATCTTTCTATAGGTAGTATTATTTCCTCCTACTGAATCCTATTATTAAGGTTATTAAAGTATATTAAGAGGTAATTTATATTAGAAAATCTTAGTAGGAATAATATAACTATAGGTATAATATTAAAATTAATATCTCTTAAGGATATAGACATTTTAGCTATATTAAAACTTATAAAACCTTATTTATCTTTAAATTTAACGTCTATCTTTAAAATTATCTTATTTAGTAAGATATCAGGATAAATCCTCTAGAAGACTTTAAGTTATTATATACTTTCAGTAGAAAGTCTACCTACTTTTATACTCAGAAGAATATCTTTAAAAATAACTTCAGAATACTATAAAATTAAAAAGATCTCTAATTTATTAATAGTTATTAAGTAATAAAAGATATAATAGGAGAGGCTGATAGCTTACTCTCTATTATTACTATTAGTGGATATATTACCTTCTGAAGTATAATTCTAGCCTTCCCACTCCCCCGCTAACTACTATAACTAGCCTTAAGTTAATCTAAGTCTGAACCCCTTGCAGCTACAGCTAGTATACCTACTCCACGTCAACCTTTTTAATAATAAATAACTAATAACTCCTTCTATATTAACCTTATACTCTCACACCCTCACGCTATCTATATATAATTTGAATATCTTAAGAGATTTAATTACTACTAACTATAGCTACTTTATTTAAATACTTATTATAACCTTAATATCTGTAATCTTAATATCCTTACTGTATTTTACTTACTTCTGAGATAAAAACTTTATACTTCTAATATAAAGGTTTTCTGCTACTAATATAAGCTAACTTATAAGCTTTATATAAGTATAGTGGAATTTAGCCTGCTCTTATTAGCAAACAATCTTAATATATTAAGTGCAGCTAATATGTAAATAATATTTATCTAAATATAAAGACTTCTAGTGTAATTAGATAGTTTTTAAAATCTCTATAATTATATTACTTTAATACTGTAAGATATTAGGTAACTAATATTATTATAGTATCTTAATATTAGGATATTATCTAATTAGTAACTAATTACTAAAATAGTTAGCTTAATATAGCAGATTATAGAATAACTATATAATTTTCTTTTAAATATCTATAGGCTGCCTGTTAATTATAGTATTTAAAATAATTTCAGTAAGGTTTAGTTTAATAAACTAATAGCTTTAATTATAGTAGTTATAGCTAGATATCTTTTTATCTATTTTATATTTCTCTAGTTATAAGTAGGTATATAGATTTAAAGGGGGTTTTAAGTTTATTATAAAGATATAGAAAAATAATAAATTAAAGAATACTTAGCTTTCAGCCTTTTATTTTGTTCTATCTTTAAGAGGTTTATAAAGATTCTTAACTCTATAACTTAAATAGTTACTTTCAGCTATATATATTAAATTCTAGCTTCACTAAGGTTTTCGCTATATAGATTATTACTCTAAGGTCTTCCTCCGCTGTAGGGTTAAATATTATAATCGGAAGTATAATTATCTATAATAATAGGTAATTTTATTACTATTCAAACTAGTTATAAGCTAGTATTAGTATAAATACTGTTGCTAGGTAAATCTTACAGTTAGAACCATATATAGAGTGAAGAGCTTAAGTACTACTATAGATATAAAGTAAAAGTAACTAAATAAAAGATATAATTTTAAAGAATCTTTATATATCTTATAATATTAATAATTTCCTCCTTACTATTTACTATAATGAAGTATATAACAATAAAGTTATTCTCTAATATCTTATTTACACTATTATATATTTTCTCTATTATCTCCTCCATGGAGGTTTCATTATTAAAATATATTATAAGTTCATCTACTAGCATAATATTAATAATAAATACCTTCTTAAACGGCAGAATAGCTACCTTATATTTCTCTGGGGTATATTCTATTAACTAGTATGTATTTACTAGTTTCAAGTATATTTAGTATTTATTTTACATATTCCTTCCTTCTTTTTTCCCGCGAGGTTATTCTAAAGTGGCGTTATTACTTTATATATATTATAGATAAGTTAGCTGGGGGCAGTTAAGTTATTAGTTTTACCCTTAGCTATTATATATATAATCCGCAAGAATTTAATTATAATTTATAATATAAATCCTTTTTTACTTTAACTATTACTATTGGCTTTTAACTATTTTTATTATCTACTTACATAATCTGTTACCAGTTAACTTAACTTTATTAAGAATATTACAAAGTATATTAACTATATTATATACCTAATATATACCTAATATATAGTTATATAGATCTCTTTATTAATTTTCTTCCATAGAGTTTAGAACTTTAGATAGATATATTAAAGAAAGTTAATTTATATTATTTTTACCCCAATTACCTTAATTATATCGATATATTTATAGTCTTTAGTAAAAAGCTCAAGATATATATTATTCTTCTTCTTATAGTAATTAAAGTAAACTATAGATATTTTAAACTTACTTTTAGCTATCTTAGCTATCTGGGTAATCAAGAGGTTATTTTAAATTAGCAGAATTAAGATCTTATAGTATAAATTTACTTATCCTACCAGTATATTATTAAATAGTTCCTCCACTATATTCCAGCTATTATTATTACTAATAGACTTAGTAATAAATATCTATATTTTATCCTTGAAAATATTATATATTTCTCCCTCATATATTTATTATTTATTTTATATACTTTTCTAAATAATAATTTAATATTCTTATAAGCTTAATTGAAAAGAATGTAATATTTCAGTATTAACTAACATTCTCCTCTAAGATACATATAAAATCTTAAGAATTTAGTTAACTTTAGGTATTTCTTCTTTCTGTTAATATTATTTATTATCCTCTTAATTCTTAGTAAGTTAATACCTATATAAATATCTAACTTTATTAGTTATAAACGTAATAATATTATTATCCCTATTATTAATTGTTAAAATGCTAGGCTATAGGTGTTTACCCTATAGTAGTACTGTACCTACAGGCTGAATATTCCGTGGAATATTCTA
>MASP02001098.1:0-18115 GCA_001693025.2 Colletotrichum lindemuthianum | reverse complement strand
ATATTATAACTAGAGGTATAATTATCTATAATAATAGGTAATTTTATTACTATTTAAACTAGTTGTAAGTTAGTATTAGTATAAATACTGTTACTAAGTATATTTTACAGTTAGAACTATATATAGAGTGAAAAGCTTAGATACCACTATAGGTATAAAGTAAAAGTAACTAAATATTATTAGTAAACCTCTAAAAGAAATATTATTTTAAGAGAGATAAAAGCTTATAGTAGTTCCTTAATATTCAGGTTATTTAAGATTAAATAATATAATAGCTATAGCTTTCTTAAGTAGTTTATATTAAAAAGCTTCTTAAGTATCTTATAAAGTATATATAGTATATTAAATAGTTTAATATTTTCCTTAAACTTAAAGAATTTCTCTTATAGTAGAATTAAGCTTCCTATATAGAGATTAAGTACTATTAGTAAAATATAAGCTTTATCAATTATATTATAGTTATAATAAAACTAGATATTATCTATATAGCTAGCTAATTATTCTATTTTAACTAGAATTCTAGAGATAAATATTAAGTTGAGATTAAGTAAATAATATAATACTTTAGTAAAACTAAAGATCTTTACCTTAAGTTTAACTATAAGGCTGGTAATCTATAGGATAGTTTTATTATTATTATAGATACTAGCTTTATAGATAATAATAAGAATTAAAAAAGCTTTCAGGCTTATATTATATACCTCTTTAGTAGCTTTATAGTATAGTAAGCTAATAAATAAGATACTATTACTATTTTAATAACTAAAGTAGGATTTTTAATACTATTATAAGTAGTATAAGAAGCTATTTTCACTAGGTACTTTATTATTATACTATAAGTAGACTTTATAATAAATATTTTTAATGAATATAAAATATATAAGTTTTATCTAATAGTCTGAATCTAATATAATAACTAGTAAATGATATATTTTATAATTATTTAAATAGTATAATTATATTTAAAGCTATAATATATAGATATCTATAACTACTAATTATAATAAGAAATTTAATAAGAATACTTTAAAGTTAGGTATATACTTTCAGAAGATCTTATAATTAATAACTTTTTAAAGTCTCTCTAAAGTTATTAGTTTAGTATTTTTATTATTTAGATTAATATAATAAATTAGTTAAACTATCTGAAAAAATAGTAAGAGGAGGAATTTCAAGAGAAGCTACTTATATTAATATTTAAAAACCTTAATCAAGTTTCTAACTATTAGTTAGAATTTATAGATTCTAACTTAAGTAGTAATATAGTTAAAAAAAGCTTAGAGGTATCTAAAGTATATAAAGTATCTAGAGGTATCCTTAATCTAGAGAATAAGAGATACCTAAATAGCTTAAAAATAATATTACTTTTCCTACTATAGAGGTGGAGGTTTAATAAGAGTAATAAGGTTATAAAAAAAGTTTCTTATAAGATATAAATAAAGTATTTAAACTAATGTTATTTAAAGAAAGTAAATTATAAATATAGCTTTTAAGGCTGGAGGGATATATTAGAAATAATATATTTAAGCGTTAGAATTTATATTATTTAAGCTTTAGGTATTTATAGTATCTTTATAAGCTTCATCTCACTTAAATTAGTTAAAATAGAGCCTCGTATAGTATATATAGCTACATTTAGTTATATAGAATATATACCAGATTTTACACCCTAATTATATATAATAATTCTTAAAACCAAAAAAAGTATATAAGACTATAGATCTACTAAGTACGTCTCGGAAATATATAAATATACTTCCAGAGGATATATACTAGAGGTATATCTCTCTGAATTTAATATATTTCCCTAGAGAGAAATCTCTAAAGTTTCTTTTTATTAGTACATATCTTATAAATAAACTTAAAAATACATTCTTTTATTTAGAGTATCTTTAAGATTATTATAAATACTTTCTATATTCTTTTGCGATTTTTTAAATAATAACTATAAGTTATATAGATATAATTTTAATTAGTTAGAAAAAAGCTACCTTTATTTTCTAAACT
Source organism: Colletotrichum lindemuthianum (assembly GCA_001693025.2). Taxonomy (NCBI): domain Eukaryota; kingdom Fungi; phylum Ascomycota; class Sordariomycetes; order Glomerellales; family Glomerellaceae; genus Colletotrichum; species Colletotrichum lindemuthianum. The sequence goes on along the minus strand of MASP02001098.1, from coordinate 16,108 downwards.
TAGCCTCTTATTAGCTAAAATACTCTAAATTTTAATATAAGTTATTGATTTTATTATATAGCTATATAGCTTATCTTTCTTCTCTTTTTTAATCTTAATTTTTTATTAAATAATATATAAATTTTAAATAAAATTCCTTTTACTATTATTTTGCTAATGTTATATAGAGACTTTAAAATATCTTCTTTTATTTATATTAACTTTCCTAAAAAGACTTCTGCTTCTTTCTATATATTTTCCACTAATATTAAGTATATAGAAGAAGCTATTAATAATACTATTAAATCTTCTATTAATAAGGCTATTTATAATAAGGTTACCACCTATAATAAAAAATATTCTAACTAAAAAGAGGCTAAAAAATACTTTCCACTATTTTAAATATTTAATAAAGTACTTTATATCTACCTTTAAGTTTTTTATATTTACTATTAAGAAGCTAGAAAAAGCTACTATCTTTTAAAACTTTCCTACTATTAAGGCTACTAAAGTAATTTTAACCTTATTGGATTATAAATATGAATATATTAGTAAGAATAATAAGAATACGTTTTATATTTTATATAATAAGAAAACTCTAGAAATAATAATAAGTATATAATTAGTAATATAAACTAATATATAAATATTCCGGATTTAATGCTACATAATAGTATTAGTTTGTAATTCTTTTCGTTAATATATTTTATATATAGCTATAGCAAGAAGATATTCTAATTAGAATTCCCCAGGAAATAGTAAATTACTAAGATATTATAACTAATACTGAGATAGAAGGTATTAAGAAACTATTATTCCTCATTTCTACCTATAAGTATTTACTAAGTATTTAATAATATATTAATAAAACTCAGATAATTATAAGTTAAACTGATAAAATACTATAATAAATAATAAGAAATAGAGAAAACTAATCCTAAAAATATTAATATTCACTTAAAAATAAATTATCATTAGGAGTTTTTTTCAGATAACCTATATCCTAAAGAAGAATAAGAAGAAGAGATATTTATACTAATAGTGAAATTAGAGAAATAAAAAGAGGAGGAAATAATAAGGAATAATATAAGAGGAGAATTATCTAAATTAAGGGTAAAATAATATATCTAATTAACTAATAACTATAGCTTATTCTTAAAGTTTCTTTCTATAGTAATAGAGGGTTAAGAGATAATTACTAAATAATATAAATATAAGTAACTAATAATATTCTCAAATTATTACCTATTATTTCTATCTACTATAGGTAGTATATTTATATAATATAAAGCTAAGTTAAGTTTATAATAACCTTAACTATATTACTATCTAATAATAACCTACCTTAATCTCTAAAGTAAGCTCTAATAGGGTTGCAACTAAAGTATATTAATTTATTACTAATATTACCAGTAAGGAATAATATCTAGCAAATTCATAAGAATCTGAAAGAGAAAGATATTTATAAGGTTTTTACTAGAAGAACATATTTACTTAATAGTTATAATTTATCTAATAAGTATATATATCTCTAAAGCTATAGCTTTTAGAGAAATATCTATAATTAAGATATAGTAAAGCTATATTAAATATAGCTATTCTCCTAATTTAATATCTTAAATATATCTTCCTCTTTAGATTCTATTAATAGCTTTAATAAGAATATAAATAATATTCCTATAGCTAAAGTAAATTAATATAAGAAGATACTCTAATATATAGAAGTAAAGATATTAATGGAAATAAACTAAAAGGTTATACTTTAGAAATAAGGTAAGAATATATTTTTTTTAAATAAGTATTAGTGATAATATACTTAATAATATCTTTATCTACTATTATATCTATCTATAGAAAATATAAAATATCTACTTTAATAAAATATAGAAAGTCTACTATATTAACTTTAAAGAATAAATCCTAAAGCATTTTAATAATATAGAGAGAGTATTAATATAAGCTTTTAAAAACTATCTTATAGGAAACAGTATATATTTCTCTATAGATAAGAATATAATCAGAGAGAAGTAAATTGAAATTCTTAAAAGAGAGATATTTATAAGATAGATAATAGAAAATATTAAGGTTAACTAATAGAAATATCTAGCTTTCAGATAAAAGATTATAAAGAATTCTAACTTTATTAATAACCTCTTAAAAGTAGGAAGATGTATCTCTATTAATTAAAAATCCTTAATATCTAGAAGCTTAATAATAAAGATAACTATTCTATAATTAATATTAATAATATTAATAATAAAAGTAATATTAATATTAAGTTTACAACTTACGGATTCAGATACTTATATAGATATTAACTTACTAGAAACTAAAAGAATAATAAATATTACTAATAAGGAGGAAAAATATCTAGAATTAACTAGATTCCTAAGGTTTTATATATACCTTAGAGGGAAATATTAGTTAAAACTAAAATATTATATTCTATTTAGCCAACCTAATAAGAAGGTAAAATTATTATTCAGTAAAATATATAGAAATAATAATAAGTATATTAGAAAGAAATATAATATTTTCAAGAATAAGATCCAGATACTTATTACTAAATATATTAGCTATAATATTAACTGGAATATAATAGAAGGAGTATTTAATAATATACTGATAGGCTGAATATATTCTTACTATAAGATATCTATTTTACTGATTTAAGATAACCTCTTAATTACTTAAAAAGCTATAATAGTAAGAAATAAGTTTAAGATACTAATAGTTTATTTTAATTACTATAGAAAATAGAAAAATATAAATCTCTAGACTTTTACTGAGAATTATAATTATATTAATATAGTTAAGATATTAAGGGTAATAATAATATAAATTAACCTCCTTTAATATATATATCTAAATCTATAAGATCATTAGGAGAAGATTAATAAAACGATATATATAACTATACGTTAAATATATGATATAGTTAATATACTTTATAATATTATTAATAAAGTAAAACTAACTATTAACAGATTATATAAATAGATTATAGAGATATTTAGAAGCTAGATGTAATAATTACAATAAAAAAGTATTTATATTATAAATTATAATTAATTTCTTATAGATTATATATATAATAAATAAGAGTGAAATTAATAATTTAACTATTCTTAACTAACTTATTTATAATATAAATAAGATAACAATATTACTTTAGGATAATTCCATAAGAAGATATAAGGAAGGAATATATAAAATAAATGTTAAATATACTTAAAACTAGTAAATAAATACTAGTTAATAAAATATACTCCAGAGGAACGTAAAGTAGCTACCTTATAGTTTAAAAAGGTATTTATTATTAATATTATATTAGTAAAAGAGATTGCTATATACTTTAATAATATATAATTTCTATAGAGGAAATAGTGGAGGAAATATATAATAATATAGATAAGATATTAGAGGATAATTTTACAGCTATCTATTTTATTGTAGTAGATAGTAAGAAGGAAACTATTAATCTTATAAAACTTATAGAGATCCTCTAGAATTATACTTCTTATTACTTAATAACTAAAACTAAATTAAAGATCTTTCTAACTTTATAATATTTAGAAGTTATTGTTAAGGATATTCTTCCAGATACTAAAATAGGTGGATTTTTTACCAGAAGTTTATAATAACTTAAAATTCTCTAGAGAATTCTCCCTAATATCTTACTAGATAAAATAACTTTAAAAGTAAATATTAGATTTAGAGATAGGTAAGATTTTATAAGCTTTAGTATAGCTAAAATACCTATATCTTTTAGAGATATTAACTTAAATATTATATTTATAGCTACACTATTTCTCCTAAATCTTTCTAATATATATTACCTCCAAATATACTTTTATAACCTTAATAATAAAATTAAATAAGAAGAAATATTACTACCTATAGAGAAGTATAATAAATATTTATAGTTCTCTGTATAAAAGAATTTCTATAATAAAGCTATTAACTTCCTTATAGAGATAGAGATATAGTAACTTTATAAGAGATTTAGCTACCTTAGTATCCATAAGTTAAATAATATACTTAAGAGAGTAGATAAAGCTATAACTACTAATAAGATTATAGTAATTATAAAGAACTACTACTGATATTAAATAAATAGTAAACTACCCTATTAGATTAAATTTAACCTTAAGGATAACTATAAGTTTAATATAGAGATTATTATTAATATTATATATCTTAATAGTAATAAGCTTATACTAAATATTATTAATATCTCTATAGTATTTATAACTATAAGATTTATAAGAAGTATTTCTATAGAAGATATATAATATATACTGAAAGTATATTAAATTAATAAATATTAGGAAGCTCTAGATAGAATTATTAGTAATATAAAATATAACTTTATAGCTGGAAGTTTTAAGAAAGAGGCTAATAACATAAATAGTAAGGTTAAGATTATATTAGTTAAAGTTTATAATAGTATTAGTAAGGTTGAATATTACTATATTCCCCTATAGAGGGTATATAAGATTATTAAAATATGATAAACAAATAGTATAGTATACGGTCTGAATGTAGGTTGTTGAAAGGTATAATCTATTCAAACTAGAATAGAATACTTGAAAGTATATAAATAGGCTGGTTAGACTTTATATAAGCTAGAATAGCTATATAGTAGAATAGATACTATAGCTATTTTTACACACACTCCTAACGGAATAACCACTGGATAAAATCTTATACTTTAAGCTCTAAATAGTATATTTAATAAATAAAATACTGTAAATAGATATTAAAAATTATTCTTTAAATATTAAAATAAAAGAAGTAACGTTTATTAACTAACCTATTATAATAATTTATCTTTAAAATAGTTACTATTAATATTAGTAGAAGTAACTTATTAGTTCTTTCTGAAATTATATATTTTTATTCTTATAAATATCTTAAACTTCAGCTTTATTTACACTTACTAAGCCTTTTTATTTTCTTAACTAATAACTTTAACTATTATTATACTTATTAGCTGTAAATATTACTATTATAGATTTTAAATATCGATTTATTTGATTTAGTTTAACTATTACTAATATTCAGTTAATTAGATTAAAGCTTCTTATAATACTATATCTAAGGTTAATAATAGAATTTTATTATATCTTAATCTAGATAGTTTAGTTTTCAATTAGCCTATTCCTATTCACACTTACTATATTTTCTTATTAAAGAACATATTTTATAACTTTAAACTTATATTCTTTTAATAAATAGAACTTAACGTTATAATAAGTATTTTCCATCGTTTTTATTATCCTCTTATTACTAATATTATTTTTAAAACTTAAGGACTTACTCTATTGGTTCTTAAGAAAATATACTATATCTAGCATATTCTTATTTTATTTACCCACTTTATAGATATTAATTCTTTCTTTCTTATAAACCTAATAGTTAACTTTATTATTAAACTTACTAACTTTATTAAGATTTAGTTTATTTATAAAATTTAAAAGTGGATTAGTAAACCTATATACTTTCATTCTATTAATCTATACTTTACTATTAAGTAACAGTTTGAAACTAAAGCTTTTTAAGTATAAGCTTTTATTAAAGTATATTTTAATAAATTTCATAATCCTTAAGAATCTTCACTTAGTCTACCTATACCTAAGTTATCTAATATACCTCATATTAGTAATATTAAGGATACTATTATGTAGAAGTTAGCTATCTTAACTAAAAAGTTAGCTACTTTTATTATTATTAAGTATTGTTATAGTTATCCTAAGAAAATATAAGTTATTACTTCTCCTACTAATAATAAGGAAGATAATCTCACTAATAATCCGCCAGTTAAGAATAAGAATAAAAAGTCTGAATCTATTAAGGAGGATAAGGGTAAAATTAAAAAGGTTATTAAATATCCTAAAAAACGTTATAAGAATATACTAGTATCTATAAGAAAGTCCACTTAGATTAAGAATTATAAAGTATCTTTTAAGATTAAGAATCTAAAATATTAACTTAAGAATATAAAATATTAGTTAACTAACTCTAATAAATCTACTAATTTAAAGAAAGTTACTTCTATTAGAAAAAGCAGATTAAAATATAAGATTTTAATTAAATATAAAGTTTACCTAGCTGAAATTAAGATTATTAGAGAGGTTTAGTTTTTCTAAATTATTCTCTATACTATTTATATTTTAAGCTTTATTCTTACTTATAGCTACTATTATTATACTAATAAAGTTTAAAATATTAATATACTTTTAGAGAAATACTGTTAATATACTAATAGTTCTTAAAAAGTCTATATTTTAGTATCTAAATGAATATATAAAGTATTTAAAAGATTTATTAAGGTTATTAAAATATCTTATAATACTCTTATAAGTAATTTTTATATAAATTATAAGTTTAAAGCTGATTTTTATAGACTAAGAATAAGTAAGTTAGTAACGTAAGGATAATAGTTTAACTTAAGCTAAATTTAAGCTAGTAGAAGAATTTTAAAGTAATTTTTCTTAAGAATAGAAGTATTCCTAGCTTTACTATTTAGATACTAGTTATTTTAAAATATTCTATTACTAAAGTATTAGGTATCTTACTACCTACTTAACTACCTACTATTACTTAGGTTTATCTAACTATAAGTATAACTAAATTACCTTTTAGCTAGAATTCTATCTCTTAGCTGGTTACTAGTAATTTTAGATGTTTTTATAGTAATTTAACTTTTAGCTTTATTAGATACCCCCCTACTTTAGGTTAGAATCTTTAGATATTAACTTTAGTTTCAGCAGGATTTAATTTATTTTTAATACCTCCTTAACCTAATTTCTATATACTTATAGCTATAACTTAAGCTTTATTCTTGTCGGTTACGCTATACTGTAGGGTATGCGGTAACTGTACGCGCTACCACGTATATGGCGGCATGCCCTCTATAGCCTACTGGCCACGGGTGCCTAGCACCCAGCGCCAGCCGTAGCCTAGCGGCGTGGCAATTAGTAAGCAATTACCATACTGTAGATCTAGAGCCTTATATAACGCCACGCGCCACGTAACGTAACAATAATAATAACAAATACTAGAATACTAGTTTACACCTATATAACGAGATTATATACAGTATATAATTACCCTAATAATTAAACTAACACTAATTAGTAGTTAATATAACTATTATACTACTATACTATAGATTAGTAAGGTTTACTATATCAGAAGAAGTAATCATAAAACTTTACACCTAAAGTCTATATAAAATGAAAGATCGTGAGATTATTACTTAGATACCTCAGACTCTCCCCACTCTAGAACCTCACTAGAAGCCTCTAAACTGCATACTAACCCCTTACAGATTACTACTATTAAGATACTAATAACTATATTTAACCTTAATATTAAAATAAAGTAACTTCCTAATAATAACTACTAAGAAGCTAATAACTATAATTATTTTTATTACTTATAGAAATATATTTAACTAATATAATAACCCTCTTTAAACTATTACTAGACTTTTTAGTATTAGAGATTTATAGTATTTCTAACTTCAACCCCTTAAGAGACTTATATAGTCTCTTAAAAACTTTTCCCCTACTCCTCTCTATATAAATCCAGTAATATTAATAACCCTCCCTTACTCTACACCTCCTTCACCTTTATAATAATATCTGAATTAACCCCTATAGGTAAGATACTTACCCTAAGCAGCCTTATATCTATAATAACAGTACTATTAAGTATCCCTATACCTATAAGGCTCTATTAATATCTTAACCTAACACTCTTCAGCTAAATCCTTAATATTAACCACAAAACTATTATAGAAGAAAACTCTATAAAAGTCTCTACTTATTTAGTATACTAGATAACTTTATATACCTATATAAAACTCTATAGCCTAGAACTTTTTCAGATATTTGAAAGTAACTTTAAAGACTAGCCTATAGTAACTTAGTAGCTTACTAATATCCCTATAACCTAATACTTTAGGAATTACCTTATAATTTATAATATTAAAGTTAATAAGAATAGTAATTAAATCTTTTTAGTAATATACTAGCTAACCCAGTAAGAGGAGTTTACCCTATAGATTTTTAATAAGATTAATAATATATTAAAATATTATATTACTCTTATAAGTAACTTTAAGAAATATCCTAAGTAAATTAATAACCTCCTTATAGAAAAGTTAAACTTTACTTTACCTCTCTATAATATCCAACTAAAAGTTAAAAATACTATACTAATAACATTCCCACTATAAGCAGTTAAAAAGAGATACCTACAGCTAAACTAACTAGTCTATATATATATAGCTCCAGGCGAGAGACCTCTATTATAACTAATAATCTTACTAACCTTCTATTTAACTATCTTAAAGCCTCTCTAATATTAAGAGGACCACTAAAATTATAGCTAGTAGCTATCCAGGCAGTATAAATAATCTCTATAAGCTAACTCTACTATCTCTTTTAATAATATATCTACTAAATATATTATAGACCTCATAAAGTTATATAATAAAAGTATAAAATATAGTAGAAGCCTCTATAATATCTTTAAGTTAAAAATTTATATCTTCTATAATTACTACTTTAAGTTTAGTATTCTATAATATATATAGGCAGAATTATTTTTAATTATACTTAAAGATAATATTCTTAAGTTTTACTTTAACTACTTAAGTAACTTAAATATTAATCTTATATTTAACTAAATAGTCTAGTAAATTAAGAACTATTTTAAAAATAATAAGAATTAACAGCTCTACCTCTCTAACTAACAGAATACTACCTTTTAAAATATTATTACTAAGAATCCTAATAAAAGCAAAAAGGAAGCCCTCAAGCTCCTAATCTCAAAACTTACATATATCTAAAAAGCCTTCCCAACTAAGATCCAAATAGATAACACCCTCTACCTCCAGCTTATAAATATATACTACAGTATACTAGAGTACTAGTTAACCCTTTTCAGCCTTATAGTAACCTCCCAGAATCTCTATAATTAGTTAAGATCTACTATAAGTAACACCTTATTAATCTAAAAGATATAATATATATAAAATAATAGAGATAACCACCAGAAGGCAGCTAGAAACTAATTTTAGACTAACTACACATATAACTTACCTTAAGGTAACCCTCAAGACTATAGTTATACCTCCACACATATATAGCCTCACGCTCTAGGTGGCTATTTATTACAAGCTATACCCGGATGTCCAGCTAGGGCTGTATCTAGGTATCCGAAGCTATCCCCCTCGCCCGAGTGGGACCCCAGTAGGCCCTATATAGTACTATATATACAGACTTTTCCACGCACTTATGAAGGCTTCTCTTTTACTTCTTAGTTCTAAATAAACAGTATTTTACGCCACCCTCCGGTTGAATAAGCTTAGGTCCAGCTTTTTATATATTTAGAATTCAGTTTTATTCACTATATAGATAATATTAAGTAGAATACAGCTTCCTACTAGTTAAATATACAATCTAGTTAAATATAGCTTCTAGAATATAATACTATATAATAGGTAACTAATATAAAAAATAATAGAAAATATTAAAGTCCCCCAGGATACTCCTATAAGTAGTAACCCTATAAGTAAACTACTTCAGTAGTAATTATAATATACTTTAAACTCTCTCTACTAGAGAATTAATAAGCTCTTATATAAGTTAGCAAAACGAGACACTATAGTAGATAGTAACCCCCAGGTAGCTACTATAACAGATATCTCTAGCTTACACTAGGATACTCTAGTAACCCCCAGAATAATATCTATTAGGATAACAGCCTTTAGAATTAATAATACTACTACACCCCCACTAGTAGCTAACCACTAGAAGAAGCCTCTTCCCCTACCTCTAAAGTTTTCAGGTAAGCAGAAAGAATACTAAATATAAACCTAACAGATAAAAGCTAAACTTAAGATTAACTACTACTTCTTTAATAATAATTAGAAACACTAATATCTAATTTACTCCTACTTAGACTCTAATTTTCAGTAGGTAATTAAAATCTTCTATATAGTAGGAAAACTAGAGAACTTCTATAATCTAAATAATTTTATAAGTTATCTAGATAGAACTTATCTTAATCCTAATAGTTAGCTTTATATTGTTACCTAACTATAAAACTTCAGACAGAAGGAAAATAAATACTTAATTACTTTTCTATCCTAATTTGAAAAAATTCTAGCTAATACTAGAGGAAATATATAACTAAATATAGTCTAGATCTCCCTACTAGAGGTTACCCTACTTTCCTACCTTAAGGAGCTACTTATTATAGTTAACCTTCCTATAGAGTATAAACTTTAATTATCTAAGGTTTAAAATATAGCTTAGAAGCTTAAATATATAAAGAGGATATTAGTATACTACTAGCTACCCCACTAGAGACCTGCTGCTTATAATATAGAGAGTGATATTATAATAACTAAGGTAGTTAAGGAGTGATAATAACGTTAGAGCTTTAGTAGCTTCTCCTCTACCCCTAAGGAACATTCTAGAGACTACTAGGATATTTACTAATACTTTAAATATAGTAAGAAAAGCTATATTCACAGAAACTACAGATCCTGAGAGTATAAGAAAACTAGTATGAAAATTACAAAAGCTATAGCTACTCTAGATTATACTAGGGATAACTAGGGGGATAATACTATCCTACTTAGTAATAATAAGAATTTAGAAAAAAAGTAACTCTAGAGTGAAATTAGACTCTAAAGCTAACTAAAATGGAAGTAATAAAATAGGGGAAATAATAGGAAAAAGAATAAGTAAGTAACTAGTAATTAACTATTATTCAGACTAGAATTAATAGAGGTTACTCTATTAATATACTTATTAATATAGACTATAATATCTATATTATTATTAATATCTTCCTTATAAAGAAACTTTACTTCCTACTAGTTAATAAGTTAAAAAGATAGATAAGAAGATATACTACTAAGTTATCACTTAGTAATATTCAGGAAGTAACTATCCTAACTTTAGAAGTTAGTAGCTATATACAGAAGATCTACACCCATATTATAGAGAGCTTACAGCCGCTCTTATATCTTAAGTGGCTATAGATAGAGGATAATTATATTATCTATAATACTGAAACCTAATAGATAACATACAGAAAAAGTAATATAATAATATATTTAGAATATTAAGATAAGTTAGTATAGCTTAAGGAGATCTAGTTAGCTTAGCTACTTAATGCTAACTTATTTATATTTATCTGTTAGTATACTATATAGTATACTAGTGAGACACTAAGCCCCTACTAAATTATATCTATTAATCTAGCGGATATCAAGAAAGTATTAACTCTAAAGGCAGAAGTGAACCTAAAGAACTATATCTCTATAAATATCTTAAAAGAATTCCCAGATTTTTTCTATTTAGGTTCAGTATATTAACTACCTCCCAGCTAACTAGGGATAGACTACTATATCCTATTAATTCCTAATAAAAAAGAATAGAAACTAGACCTCCTATAGGAACCTCTCTATAATATATTATAGGAGAAGCTTCTAATACTTAAGAAAATTCTAGAGGATTTACTTAATAAGGAATTTATTAAAGTAAATAGCTTCTCTACTAATATCCTAATCCTCTTTATAAGAAAGTTAGATAGAGGAATATATTTCTATATAAATTATAAAGTTTTTAATATTATTATAAAGAAAAACTATTACTTCCTCCCTCTAATATTAGAGACCCTCTAGAGAGTTACTACTACCCACTAGTATATTAAGCTTAATATTATTACTATATTCTATAAGATCAGAATTAATAAAACAGATTAAAAGAAAACAGCTTTTCAGATATATTATAGCTTCTTTAAATAGGTAGTATATCCCTTTAGACTTACTAATGCCTCCACTACGTTTTAATAGTATATTAATAACTACCTATAATAGTTTCTAGATAACTTTATTATAGTATATATTAATAATATCCTTATTTACACTAATAACTTATAAAAAGAATATAAAGAGAAAATCTACTAGATATTTAGCTACCTTACTAATATAAACCTCAAGTTAGATCCTAAGAAATATAAGTTCTTAATTACTATAATTAAATATATTAAGTATATTATAATAGCTAGAAAAAGCTTCTCTTATAATCTTAAGAAGTTAGAAACTATTACTAACTAACTTCCCCCCAGCTTACTAAAAAATATCTATAGTTTCCTTAGGTTTACAAACTACTATAAGATTTTTATACTTCAGTATAGTATTATTATAAAACCTTTAAACTACCTAACTTAGAAGTTAGTTTCCTTTAACTAGAGACTGAAGCAGTAGGAAGCTTTCCTCACACTAAAATAACTTTTTACTACAGAACTAATCTTATAGATATTTAACCCTAACGCTCTAATAATAATAGAGACAGACTATTCTAAATATACCCTAAGAAGTATATTAACCTAAGCTAATAAGGCTAAAATAAGGCACCTAATAGCTTTTCACTCCTAACACCTAACTCCCACGGAGTTTAATTACCTAATCTATAATAAGAAACTCCTTATAATACTAGAATATTTATAGATATAGAGAGTGGAACTATAAAGCACCAGTAAGTTCAAAGTCCTCACTAACTATAAGAACTTTAAATACTTTATAAAGAAATAATAACTTACAGGGAGGTAAAACTAATAGGCAGAAAAGTTATCTTAATATAACTTTTACTTTAAATACCAGTTAGATATCTAGATAGTAGCTTCTAATACCCTCTCCTAGAGGAAATAGAATACCTCTAAAAAGTAAGATAATAAGAAGTAATAGGGATAAGTAATATAGATTATCCCAGATACTACTATCCCCACAGAACCTTAAGTAAGATATATAAATATTACTAATATTTAGGTTTTTAAAGGAAGACTAAACTTATAAAAAATATAAGACTATACTACTAAGAGAAACTCTTTATACTAATAGATTTTTACAGTAGTCCAGTAGGAAGAGTATAGCTTCCCCCCTAACTTCTATATTAAGGTCCAGATTACTAAGTATACTATTAATATACTAAGATAGCTTACCTTTAGAGAGAAACTTTAAGTACTAAATAGTAAAGAGAGTAATAGCCTCCTTAATAAACTTAAGATTAAACTAATATAGAAATCATATAACTTCTCCCCTATAGAGCACCTAGGGTATAATAATATACTAGAGATTATAAGCTGATAGTTCTACTAGCCTAGATAGTTATAAAGTATCTACTAATTTATATATAACTATAATATATATAGAAGTATTTATATCTAGAGGTAAACTAAAAAGGAATTCCTAAAATCCTTACTAATACCTAACTAATTACATTCTAATCTATTAATAGACTTTATTACTAACTTATCCTTTATAAAAAAATAAAGTAATTATTACCTCTAAGTTATTATTAATTAACTAAATAAAACCCCTATATTAGAAGAGATAAATATAATAGAGACAGAAATATATACTTAGTAGTTCCTCAGTTACTACTACAGATTCTATAGAATACTACACTCTATTATAAGTAATAGAGGGTCTAACTAAGTAAGTTACTTCTAGAAGAAATTCTATAGATTAATAGATATTATATACTTATTAAGTACTAGTTACTACCTACAGACTAATAGAATTATAAAATAGTATAATTAGGAAATCTAAGCAGTTTTAAGAGTATTTACTTACTAGTCTCAGGATAACTAAAGTAACCTACTACCTATTATATAGTTAATTCTCTATAACCAGTAATATAATATAATAGAAATTATATCTTTCTTTATAGATTATAAATATTATATTAACTTTATTCTAGTCACTAAGAAGTATATAGAACCACTCAGTAGTAATAAAACTATAGCCTACTAGCTAGTTAAGAGAATATAGTTAGTAATAATATATATTTATATAGAGATAGTTACTACCTAGTAGAAGTTAGAAACCTAGGTAAATAGAATCTAGTTCCCTACAGATTAATACTAAGTTAGTAATAAAATATAGTTAAATATATTTAACTATAAGTTACTAAAACTAAACTAAAAGCTAACTTAGTTATATTATAAGTATATAATAGTAAAGATCTTCTTACTATATATTATAAAGTTAGATACTCTAGAGTCTATTTACTTATAGTTCTATATAAATTTACTCCAGAAAACTGCTACTAATCTACTACTTAGGTAGGTTATAGTTAATAGCTAGCTGCTACTATTAGTAGATAATAACAGGAAGGTTAAATAGCTAGTTAAAAGTATTCTAACTGTAAGGATATACTAAGTAGAGAGAGGATACTAACGAGAAGCTCTTATTAAATAGGAAGGATATATAAACTTTATATAGAAACCTATTAACACTATTATAAATATAGTAGCTCTAGAGTAATATAAGGTAATATATAGACTAATTGCAGATAATAACAGAGACTCAGCCTACAGCCTCCAGCCAGGTAGTAGCTAGAGAGGAGGAAGATAATATTACAGACTATATCTAGATATCCAGCTAGAGCTATACCTAAGTATCTAAAGCTAACCCCCTCGCCCGGATAGAGCCCCAATAGACCCTATATAGTACTATATATACAGACTTTTCCACACACCTGTAAAAACTTCTCTTTTACTCCTTAGTTCTAAATAAACAGTATTTTACGCCACCTTCCGGTTGAATAAGCCCAGGTCCAGCCCTTCACACTATTACCCACTTCCAACATCCACACGCAGCCATACCAATCAAAAATACTACATATATAGCAAACGCAGTTATTAGTCTATAAGGCACACTCTTAAGGAGAGATATACCTTATTTAATAAGTATAAGTTAACTACTAACCCTAAAATACACTCTACAGCAGTATATTAAGCCTTCCTTATAAGCCACAAAAGTATTAACAGCCTTAATAATAACAGCCTCAAGGCTACACCAGAAGTTAATACTAACAAAAACATCATTACACAGTACCAGATAGATATTAACCTTAAGGAGGGCCACTCTACAGAATCTACCCTAAAGACATTTTTCACATCATTTTACAGTAAGAAGCTTATTACTCTAAATAGAGGCAAAATCACTAGAATCCTCCAAGATCAGGCAATAATCTATACCCTCACTAAAAGTATCACTACTAGTAGTAAACTTACAGACAGTATTATTACCCCTAATATCCTTATATATATCTTCACACTTAAGAGCCACTACTTAAATACTATATTTCAAGGTATTTTACCTAACTTAAATACTACTAACTTCTTAACTATAAAACACTCCCAGTTTACTATATTAAAATAGTTAGTTATCCTCTCTATTATCTTTATACTTCTATAAGATAAACTAGTTATAATATACTTCAGAGGAACTACCCCTATTATAATATTTAAAATAATTAATATACTTACGCTACTTAATATTATTATATTTTATATAATCCTATATAATATACTCTTTCTACTCTACCTCACAGATATAAATTACCTTAGTATTATATTTAATAATATTTATAATAAACTCTATTAAAATAAAAAAATTATACCTATTATTTAAAAATAGAGATATTTATAGATACTTCTTAATAAGAAGAAAATAATTACCTCTATATACTTTATAGAGATAGAGATATAGAGATTCTATTACTATTTTAGATATCTAGCTATAGTATACTTCTATAATATCCTCACTAAGGTAGAATATCCAATTAAACAGCATACTCTTAAGGCTCTTAAGAGGTATTATTACTACTACTAAATATATAATATAGCTTCCTTATAATTTCATTTTGCTATCCAAAATAATATTAACTTCAACTTCAAGATTATTATCAATATTATCTATATTAATAACTATAATATACTTCACATTATTAACACTACTACAGTATTTAATACTACTTAATTTTTACCTAACCTATCAGTAAAAATAATATAGAAAACCCTTAAAGTATATTAAATTAATATATACTAAAACCCTCTTAACTATATCACTACTAATATAGACATAACCTTCCAATCCAAAAACTTCAGATCAGAAGTAAAAACTATAAAATTAACAGTTTATATTATACCTATTAAAATATATAATAATATCAGTAAAGTCAAGTATTACTATATTGTGATGGGCCTGGGGGCCATGAGGCCATGGGTGGCCATGAGGCCAACTGGGCCG
>MASP02001092.1:0-31640 GCA_001693025.2 Colletotrichum lindemuthianum | reverse complement strand
AATATTAATATAATATAATAAAAATATAATATATTATCTTACTATTAAGAAAAAATATATAAGTAAATGTAAAAACTAGAAAGATTACTAAAGAAAACTATTTACAGACTTATATTAGAAACGAGAAGACTAAATAATAACTACACTTATACTCTCGAAACTGGTGGATACTTTAGAGACCTAGAAAGTATTTAGAAACTGGTATTTATATAGCTTCACTAAACAAACTTTTATAACTTTATATTATAAGATTATTATCAGTAAGGTATTTACAGACCTAGCCTATAAGTAGACTAGGAATTACTCTACTAAATATAATAGAAAATAATAATTATAATAATAATTACAGAATAATTAAGAAAGTAATCCTACTAAGCTAATAAGTATAGTAGGATTAACCTGTTTATCTAAAAACCAGTAAAAGGATAAATAAATAAACTATTTAAATACTTCTGATATAGAAAAGACAGCTAGGTAAAAAGAAGACTATTATAACTTAAATACCTCTAATGTAGAGAAGACAGCTAGGTAAAAAGGAAGACCACTATAACTTAAATACCTTCTTTTTAGAGAAGATAATGTATAAGGATAGTTATATTTAAACTTTTAGATATTTCTCAAGAAGGAGAAGATAGATAATATTAGAATTATTATAAATTACTAATCTATTAAGATTTTTAGGAAGATTAATTAGCAGCTTCATATAGAATCGAATTAAAATATTATATAATAAAAATAAAAAAATAGTAAAAAACCTTATATAGATAGTCTTATCTACTATTCTTATTAAGAATAAGTAGTTAGAATATTATTATTATTACTTATTATAATAATTATATAATATAATATAATCTATATAAAATAATTTAAAATAAAGATAATAATTACACTAAACTTAATATTGAAGTCTTTTTTATAATATTAACTGCTACTATATTCTTAAGTTTAGCGTTTGAAAGTATTCAACCTTAAGCTGTAAATATCTTAGAAAATTCAGGTGACGCTCCTTCAGTTTATTCTTAATATAATAATCTAACTGGGAACCTATCTTCAGAATCTTAAGCTGAAGCTCTATTAGGAAAAGATAATATATCTATAAATATCTTTATAACTCTACTGATAAACTGTATTCTGACTATAGCTAACTACCTAATACTAGTGAAAATACTCTAAACTTAGCCTACTATAGTTACTATATCTCCTTAGTCTAAAGGAGCTCCTAAGTTTATTAGTAATAATATCTTTAATTTCCTAGATAAGTTTAAATTACTAGCAGGCTTATCCTATAAGCCTAAAGCTAATATAATTAAGAAAGTTTATATATATTATACTTTATACCTTAAAAAAGTTATAATATTAATCCTAATAGATAAAACTATCTAGATAGAAACTAAAGAAATACTTTTAACTATATATAAACTTACAGACCTAATAGCTAACTAAAATTCTAATAAGAAGCTGAGAGTTCTTATAATTAGAAACTTACTGAAGGAAGATAACCTAGCAGGAATTATATTTCTACTAACTATAATTAATAACCTCCAGATCTATACTACTACCTGAGGAGACCCTAAGCTACCTAACTAGAAACTGATATATATCGCTATATATAGAGTGCCTCCTAGAATACTAAGGGAAATAGCTTGAAACTTTTACTGTAAATTCTATAAGCTTATTAATATAGATTAGAAGATTTTTAAAGTTATACTTATATAGTAGGGAAAAGATTAAACTTTAATAAAATAACTTACAGGCTAGCTGAAGATATTAACCTCTAAAGTTCTCTCTCTAAACTTATTAAAAATAATTTTAATAAAACCTAAGGTAGTTTAGATACTTAAGAAAGTAAAAACAGTTAAAGAAGATATTACTATAGGAGTAGAGAAGTTAGTAGATATCTTTAAAAGACTTTAGGTTAATAACGCCAGCTTCTCTGTAAATAATTAGATATTAGTGATTTATAGTATTATTAGGCGGAGGAATAAGTCCTCAGTATATATGGAGATTTATGCTATATTAATTAAATTAAGCTCTATTTATTCTTCTTATATAACTAATTTACAGGCCCGCAGAGGTAGTAACTTTAGAAGATCTTAATATAGAATAAGTGGGGCTTACAGCAGTTAGATACTACCTTTTAACTACTTCTATCCTCAGTACTAGCTTATAGATAATATAAACTACTAGTAATATAGATAGTTAGAATATTATATAATAACCTGTAAAGCTATAATAGCCTGCTAGACCTATAGTATTTACTTCTATAGAAAAGATACTTATTATATTAGCTACTAGAGTAATAAAATAATATTAATATAAGATAGTATTATTAATAAAGAATACTAGAAGGATTAGCTAGATAGAAAGATAGTTCTATTCTATATTACCTAGAGACCTTAGGTTTTCCTGAAGGAAGCTAAAGAAGCTAACAAAATTAGATTATAATTATTCCCTAAACTTACAGAACTTATTTAGGACTATATAAGATAGTAAATCTTAATTATAGAAGCTAATAAGCAGTTCACTAAATACTAGTAAAAGAAATAAGTAGAGGAAGTTTATATTATATTTAATATTATGATTTCTAACTCTATTTATATTACTATATTTAAGGATTAATCTAAAGTAGCAACTGAGAATATTATAACTACAGATAGATTAAAACTAACCTCTATAAAATTTACATCCTATCACTATTATAAGCTTTAATAGGAATTATTTGCAGATCCAACTAATAAAAGATATTAAGCTAACTTTTCTCAGCCAGAACTAAGGATTATCAAACTAGACTAAGACGATAAGCTAATACTAACTACGGAAGAGGTTCTTCAGAAAATACCCTCTACTAAACAAATACCTAAGTAACCAGCTTTTACTATACTGCTAATAGATACTAATAATCAAACTTTTACTTATTATATTTATTTTAAGAAAGTAAGAAGGTTAGTTTCAGTTTCTAAGAATCTACTTTAAAAAGTCTGGTTAGTATATATTTAAGTTAGCTATAAGTATACCCACTTGGTTATAAAAGATTACCAAGAAAGCTAGTAGATAAAGGAAGTTTTTATTTCAGCTAAGGAGGAATTTATAGATATATTTAATAACGTTAGTAATAAGGAGAGTATAATTTAAATACAGATTAATTAATAAAACTATTAGTATATTACTGAACTAATAAAACTACAGTCTAATAATAAGAAAAATATGCTAATAGTTTCATTATCTAATTTGCAGACCCAATCAGTACTAGTCACTTAAGTCTATAATATAGATATTAAAGTTATAAGTACTATAATAAAGTTAGTTAGAGCTATAGAGAGTATAGTTACAAGCTTCGCTATAGTTTATAATTTCGTGATAATTTACTTCTAAGTTAATATTTAATTTACAGACTTATAGAACCTGAAAGTTTAAGGAATTATTAATACTAGATTAGTAATCAATATTATCTTTAAAGGCTATATCTAGAAAGTTAAAGGCTATATCTAGAAAGTTAATCTATTTAAATATATTATACTTATATATCTGGAATTATAAGGTATTATAGATATTAAATATACTATAGACTTCTGAGGAGCAATAATAAAGAATATCTATATTGGGAGTTATTATATCCCTAATGTAGGATTCTTTATTATACTATAAAAGATTATTATAAAGAATTTAGTTTTGAATATATTATTTATTATTAAGATATATATAATACTCCAGTATACTCTAAACTGGATAGTTAGCTAGATTTAGTCTGGGAGCGTTTAACTAAATATTCTATTATTATTTTATATATATAACTTAACTGCTAAGTTTTAGGATATTATAATGGACTCTTCAAACTTTGACTGTATTCAGTATATATATTCTCTTCCTCCTTCTATAGGGGAGGGAAACTAAGAGCTACTATTAAAACCCACGAATTGACAGCTAATAAATAAAATACAGAAGAAGAAAGCTAATATAAAGCAGTAAATAAGATAAATCCTAACTTTTAGGAGCTACTTCTACTATTAAAATTTAATATACTGAAAGATATTAAAGAATTTTTAGATAATAATGAAGAAGTAATTATAATAGTAGATAAAACTAATAAAAAATTTAAGGTAATTTTAGAAGTTTTAATCTGAAAGGTAATTAAACTAAAGATAGAAGAGATTTACAGTATTATTATATCTTTAGGAAATTATAGTCTAGAGTATTTATTCTGTAAAGGATAGTATCCTTATAGCTTTTGCAGACTCCTGAGATATAAATAATAAGTATATATAGGAAATTTTAAGAGATAGAGGAAGTTTTATTATAAGGGATAAGATATAGTAGAAGTAGTAGATACTATTTTTGAAAAGAGGAGGGAGATATATATAGTAAGAAGAAGTAGTAATAACTAACATCTAGAATAGACCTATAGAAGATATTAATATTATATATAAAATAAAAAATAAAAAGGTCTAACTTATAAATAATATATTATTAGATAGATTAATACTAAAAGGAGATTTAGAATAGAAGTTGAAAGTATAGAAAGAAGCGAAAAAAAATATTACTAATAACTTTATAGTCTAATTTGTAGATACAATTACACTAAAGTTTTTAAATATTTACTCTAGAGAATATTTAATACTAGAGAGATTATATCTAACTCTGAATAAATTTAGTTATCTATATACCTTAGAGAAAGAGCTTCTAATAGAGATCTTGAAAGTAAGAGAGAAGGTATTAGCTTGGAATTTCAGTTATTACAGAAAAATACTGAACTTTATTACGTTACTTCAGATAATTAAAATAATTCCTTATAAGGTATAGTAAGCTAGGTTAATTCCTATTCTAAAAAGCCTAATAGAGGATATTCTTAAGATCCTGAGAGTATATATTTAGAATAATATACTAAAATATAATTATACTGCTTATAGGAATTTATTCCTCTTAATATAGAAGAAAAATAATAAGATATAACTAATTAACTTAGTAATAAAAATTAATATAGTTACTACTTAAAATATAAAGCTTCCTCTAGAAGCTAATGAATTTTCAGAAGATTTTAGTATATATAAGCTATTATTATTTTTAGATATTTTTTCTAAATAGAATTAAATTCCTTTAGACCCTAAGAGTAAAGATTTAATAATATTTACTATATTATTTAAACTTCTCTAATATTATACCTTTCTAATAGGAGATATAAACTTAGTTACATAGTTTATGAGAATTATAATAAGGATCCTTTATAATTTAATTCCCTATTACTATAAAACTTTTCTGGATAGTATTATAATTAAAAAGCTAATAATAACTTATAATAAAGAAGATAATCTGTATTATTCTGGTATTCACAGATATATTCTAAAATATATTCAGAATATTAATAAGGTTTTAGTAAATATTAAACTTACAGGATATATAATTATAGTTATGAAGTCTTAATAGGTATAACAGACACTTATAATAATTAATTATATCTGTAGAACTTATAGAAGATAGTCTGAAGAGTTAAAGATTATGAAAATTAAGGAATAGAAATATTATAGTAGTGTGTTAGAAGTATAATTCTTCCTTAATATTATAGTATTTTATTGAGGATAAGTTTAAGATTATTCCGCTATAGTAAAACTATTTAATAACTTACTGAAGAAGAATATTTCTTTTCGATAGGAATAAGAGTAGATTACTACTATAGAATAACTTAAGAATAAGCTCTATAGTTCTTCTATACTTATATCTATTAACTATAGTCCTATAGGTGGCTAAATATACTTAGTAGTAGATACTAATGGCACTAGTTGGGAAGCTATACTCAGATAATTTATTAAGTAAAGATAAGCTATTACCTATTTTGAAAGTAGCTTATTTGTAGGTGTAGAACTTAACTATAATATTAGTAAGAAAGAGTTTTAAGGAATATTAAAGGTACTGAAGTATTTGAGAAACTACCTCTATAAGTAACACTTCTTATTAGAAACTAATATTAAAACTCTTATTACTTAGCTTAATAATGCTACTTCTAACTTACTAAGGATATTAGTAATTTATTAGATATCTTAAATTAGAATGTTTAACTTTAAGATTAAATATATTAGTAGGGTAGCTAACTTTATAGCTGACAGCTTTTTATAAAAACTATCTAGACTATCTAACTAAGATAATAAGTAAAGGAAGGATAATATTAATAACTAAATTAATATATAGATCTTCTTTATAGATATAGTAACTAGAAGCTTTTTCGAAAGGGTATATACTATAGGAGATAATGAATATATTAAAGAAGTATTTAACTTAGAAACTATAATAAATAGAATTAGCTAAATTAATAAAATATTAATATTTCTAATAGTAATATTAAATTATTTATAGACCTAGTTAAGAGAGACTAAATAAATAGCTTATTACCTATTAATACTGAAGAAGCTACTTAGGATTAACTCTAGCTAATTTAGAGCTTTCAGGTAGAAGGTTTTAATATTCTAATTGCGGGATAAGCTACTATTCACTTAACTAATACTATTTTATATAATTCCTTAATATATTATTAATAGGGAAGAATTATAGAGATAATTAATAGTAACTATATATAATAAGAGTAATTATTGAGGATAAGAAGCTATTTATAAGAAGTTAGTAGATTAATACTATTAACTTAATATATATTAAGATATATAGGAGGCAGTAGAATATTATCTAAATTATCAGATATAGAGAGTATACAGAATAAGAAACCTCTATAGTTTCACTACTCTTTAGAGACTTTTATTTAACTGTATTTATTTAGATATCTAGAGAGTGGGAAAATAGTATTTTATTAAGGTAAGAGATATATTTACAGACTAGCTAGAAGCCTGATAGCTCCTGCAACCTATTTTAAAAGTAATTATAAAGTTTCTGTGGGAAGAGGTTATTATATATTATAGCTTTTATAGAGTCCTTATGGTAGATGGAGGGCTAGAAAATAAGAAGCATATTATTGAGTTTAATAAGTGATACAGCCTAAAGCGTAAAGTCACTTCAGCCTATAACCTACAAGCTAATAGAGTAATTAAAATTAGATATTAACTAATTACTTATATACTATTAGTATAGCTACAGAGCAATAATAGTAAAAATTCCTAACTCTTTCTGCTAGCTACCTTATTTACAGACTAAATAACAGTTAGAATATTAATAAAGTTTATACTATTTTATTTAAAGTATAAATATAAAGTAGTTATATTTATTAAAATACTTATATTAATATAGAGGATACTAAACTAGATGTTAGTAAGAATATTAAAAGAAGAAATAAATATAAAAATTTATGCTTTTATATAATTAGATAAGGATAGAGACAAAATAGTAATAATAATAACTAATTAATATAAGAAAGTAGTAAAGAGTTTCAATAAATAAAGAGGGAATATACTGCAGAATAAATAACTAGAACCTAGCGATATAGTTTTAATTTATAATATTAAGTAAGTAATTAATAAATCCTTGAATAGAAAGCTTAAATATAGATAGATAAGCTTCTTTTAAATTTATTTAAAGACACTTAATATTTCTTCCTACAGACTTAAAACCTTATCTAGAGAGGAAATTACTAAAGTAATATATAGAGGAAATAGGTTAAGGAAATTTATATAAGCTTCTTAAGGATATTAGGAACCTGTAGATCTAGATATTTATAGATCTAATCTAGAGAAAGAATTAGTAAAAATCTTTCCAGCCTAGAGAGAACTTATAGCTAATAAAGAGGAAAAAGAAGAAGAGGAGGAAGAACCTATAGTTCCAGGCGAAACTAATAATAATATCTTAGTAGAACTAACAACTTAATAAAAAGAATACCTATTAAGTATTAAATATATAGTAGAGAAGATACTTTAGGATCCTAAATTCGAAATCTAAATCCTAGTAATAACTTTATCCTTAAAAGCTTAGTATCAGGATATAATAGTTTAATAATATATATATAGTAATTTTAACTTATAATTTTATCTTAGATAGTATAAATATTCGTAAATTAAATTAAATAATAGAGATATAAAAAGAAAGATACTTCACTTTTAATAAACCTGAATAACTATAATAGATACTTACTTTTTATACTGTAAGGTAGACTTAATATTTTTAAACAGACTAGATATAATAGTTTATATTCACTAAATTAGTATATTTACAGACTTAGTATAATAACTAATACTATCTATTAAGATTTCCAAACTTAATATAGCTAGAATAATAATAAGTAGTATTCACAGGCAAACTACTAGTTACAAAACTTATTATTTTTCTCAAGAGAGATATATAGAAACTTCCAGCTGATAAGATATAACCTAGAACCTTAGAGAGGGAAGATAACTCTACTCACGAAAAAGATATTACACTAAAGAATGAAAATATAATATATACTTATTACTAAAAGGATTTTTTTATCTATTTCTTTTTTTCTTTCTTCTAGTTTTTATTATTTTATTTTCCTATCTGTAATAACTAGATATATTTACAAACCTAATAAATAATAACTATCTTATTTCCCTTAAAGAAATTAATAATATAAGTAAAGAAGTTTCTTCCTCTAGCTTACTAGGAAACATTACTTTTAAACCAAAGATTAATACTTCTTAATAAGAATAGGAAAACTAAATATAATAAGTAGGTTACACATAAAAGGATAAGCTGAGAAAGTGAAGAGAGTATCAGGAACATTAAAATACTTCTTCTATTAAGAGAAAAACATATTACACTAATAAGCAAAATTAAATAAACTAACTCCACTAATAATAATTTTCTTAAAATCTTAAGAGATCTTAGACTTAGGAATAAAGAGGTTATTATATTCACCACTAAGATAACATATCTTATCTATATAATAGTAACTAAAACTAAATTTTTAGCAGATAGTATTAAAATTAAAAAAGTAAGTATTCTAAATTTCATAAAAGAAGCAGTTAATATAAAAGCCTCCAGGTAATAATATACACTCAAAATATAGATTACAAACCTATAAACTACTTTACTTATTATAAATTATATAAACACACTCTTTATAATAACTATAAAGGATAGTATTTCACCTACTATACTCTTAAATAAAGAAGCTATAAATAATAACAGAATATTAAAGTAACTTATAGATTTAAGATCCAGACTAATAAATAATACTGAAATAAATAAATACTTAATAATAAAATATAAATATGCTACAGATATATTCTCAGATAAGCTGATAATCCTAAGATCCTATAAGGACTCTCTAGAAATTTACCTATATCTTAAAAGGAAGCTTAAAACTATAAACTTAATAAGTAAAAATAACTTTAGAGTACTTATTCTGAAGTATTACAATCTTAAGGAACATAAAACTAACTAAAATCTAAAGATAATAAGTTAGACTATATATTAACTTAGAGTGAAATAAGAAAAGAAATATATACTAAAAACTTAGAAGAATCAACTAAAACTTATTACAACATATTATTAACAATTTCTGAAGGAGCGGAGAGACTTAAGTTATAAATCAAATAAATCTCACGAGACTTATTAAGGAACTATACTTATAGAGCATCTATTACTCTTCTAGGAAGAAAATAATCAAAACGTAATATAGTAGAAGAAATATTCACAGACAAAAGAAAGTAAAAGCAAGAATTCCAGAATAATTAATAAAAGAAAAATATTAATTAACTTAGAAGAGAAGGCCCCCCTTTTATACCCACTAAATAATAATAAGATACTTTTTATCTAAATAACAATATTATTTACTTACTATTTACTTACTGTTCTCAATAGAAGTAGTAATTCACTCTTATATAGAATAACGTCTATAATAATTTACTTATTCTCAGATCTATACCTATAAAAGGAGACAGTTTTACTATAGATAAAGAATCTCAGAACTTCCTCTATATATATATTATTCAGCTTAAACTTAAGATCTTACTAACTTAATATTTACACTTATCTTTTTCAACTTAACAATACAATTTAAATTTATAAATCCCTCCTTTACAATATCTACTTTATAAGAAAGCTAACTTCTCTATATAATTTTAGAGAAAAAATCCTTTATTTACTATAAATATTAAACTAGTTTCAAAGTTAGTTATTTATAATCTCTATAATTCTAAATAAGTTAATAAGATTACAAAAGAATATTCTATTATACTTACCTCTCCAGACCTCACAATTCAAACACTAGAAATACTAAAAACTCCTTAAGATAGCTAACTATATAGATAATATCCTAATAGTAGTAACTAACTCCTATATTTAGAATTAGGAGTTTATAATAACTAGCTTCTAGATTCTTAACTGAATATAGAATCTGTGAAGAGCTGGATCTGGACTTATTCAACCGGAAGGTGGCGCAAAATACTGTTTATTTAGAACTAAGGAGTAAAAGAGAAGCCTTCACAAGTGCGTGGAAAAGTCTGTATATATAGTACTATATAGGGCCCACTGAGGCCCCACCCGAGGGAGGGGGTTAGCTTTGGATACCTAAGTACAGCCCTAGCCAGACATCCGGATATAGCCTGTAATATTACCCCCCTCCTCCCCAGCTGCCGCCCGGCTGGAGGCTGTAGGCTGGGTCTCTATTATTATCTATAATTAGCCTATATATCACTTTATACCGCTTTAGGGCTACTATATCTATAATAGTATTAATAGGCTCCCATGTAGAATTTATATACTCTTTCTATTTAATAAGAACTTCTTATTAGTATCCTCTCCCCACTCAGTATATCCTTACAGTAAGAATATTTTTAATTAGCTATTTAACCTCCTTATTATTATCTACTAGTAATGGCAGCTAGCTATTAACTATAACTTACCTAAATAGTAGATTAGTAATAGCTTTCTAAAGTAAATCTATATAAAACTATAAGTAAATAAACCTTAAAATATCTAGCTTTATAATATATAGTAAGAAAACTTTCACTATTATATACTTATAATATAGTTAAGCTAACTTTCAGCTTAGCTTTAGTAACTTATAGTTAGATATATTTAACTATATTTTATTACTAATTTAATATTAATCTATAGGAAACTAAATCTTATTTACTTAAGCTTCTAACTTCTACTAAATAGTAACTATCTCTATATAGATATATATTATTACTAACTATATTCTCTTAACTAGCTAGTAAACTGCAGTTTCACTACTATTAAGTAATTCTATATACTCCTTAGTAACTAAAATAAAGTTAATATAATATTTATAATCTATAAAGAAAAATATAATTCTTATTATATTATACTACTAGTTACAGAAGACTAACTATATAATAAATAATAAATTATTTCAGTTATCCTGAAACTAGTAGGTAAACATCCTTAAAACTACTTAGATCTCCTAATTATATTATTCTATAATTCTATCAGTCTATAAATAGTAACTAGTATTTAGTAGGTATATAATACTTATTAACCTATAGAACTCCTTTTAGAAGTAACTTACTTAGTTAGACTCTCTATTACTTATAATAGAATATAGTATTCTATAGAACCTATAGTAGTAACTAAGAAACTGCTAGATATATACCTCCACCTCTATTATATCTATCTCCTCTAATATAGAGACTTTACCTAGTTAATTAATAATAACTTAGAGGTAATAGCTACCTTATCCTTTCATAGGGGGTAAGTTAGTAATAAAGTTTATTAATAGATTAGAATATAACTAGTTAGGCATTAATAAGAACTTTAGGAATTTCTTTTTAATCTACCTCCAGATATAAATATCTCTATATATATCATAATTACATATAAATCAGTAGACACTCTATAACTATCTAGATTAGTAAAACTATTAGTTTATAATCTTTAGTATATTATTATACTCTAGGTAGCCTATAGAGGAGGAGTTATATAACTTCTATACTAACTTAGTTTTAAGCTTATTAAGGAGACTATTACTCTCTTTATTACTTAGTATTTAAAGCTTTTCTCTGAAAGTAAGCTATCTCAGTATATTAATAATATACTTAGTAATCTAGACTTTAATATAGAGATTAGGAGGGAAATTACACTCTTCCTACTATACTACTATAAAGATCTATTAATATAAAAAGTTTCTCTTAACAATATAATTCTATATCTCTTACAGATTTAGTCTTCTTTTAAAAACCTAAGCACTAATAATATTTATATACCCTACCTAAAGCTCCACAGGGATAATAGCATCCAGGATAATCTATATCACCTATCTCTATTACTTCTTATTATCCTACTCTTTAGAGGTATCTTATTCCCTCTAAGAGAGAATATTAGAAGCTACTACCTAGACGCCCAGCTGGTACGTAAAGTAAAAATTATACTAAGATAACTTCTCTACTTATTAACTTTACCTCTCTGTAAGTTATTATTTCTTTATAAAATATTTAAGATTCTTATAGTTAGTAAGAACTTTAAACCTCCTAATGCTTTACAGTTCTACCTTCTATACCTATAAATATTCTAGTATTATAAGGAGTTCTTTATTATAGATTAAGTAATTAAACTCTATAGGAGTTAGATATTAAGAGTAGAAAGCTACTAGATACTTCACTTTAGTTTTATTAGCTTAAATTAATATACTTTTTAGAATATACTCTAAATAGTCTATCTCTACTATTATTAAAACGTTAAAATTAAATATCTATAGGATTAATTTTATAGTGAAAAATTATTTCAGTATAAGGAAAGCCTCCTACTACTCTAGTCCCTAGTTAAAAGGAACTAACTTCTAAATTAGGCAGTTTAAAAACTCTATAATAACATTATACTGAAATATAAAAATCTTATAGTAATTTATAAACCTAAGGAAACTATAAATACCCTTCAGTAAGCTAGGAGGAAGCTAATTAGTAATAACCTCTAACTTCTTAAAATTATAAAAGAAACTTTTTCTAGCTATTATAATATACCTAATATACTTAACTATAGTAACTAAAAATTTACACTTCTTAGGATCTAACTTAAAGCTTATATCAGTAAGGTAGCTAAGTATCTAATAGACTTTCTCTTTATATTCCTTTTACAAATTACTAATATAAATAAGAATATTATTAATATATACTATAATAAAATTATCTAGAAATTATTATAGGTAGCTATTAATATACTATTAAAACATAGTGGGGATATTAGTAAATCTGAAGGAGTATATTACCTATTTAAAGAGGCTATAATATATCTGAAAAACTATTTTCTCCTAATCTACTTTATTAATTCTAATTTTATAGAATATAATAATAACGTTAAGCTTAGTATACTAATAGGTAATAATAACCCTCTAGAGGATCTCTAATATTAGGAAGAAGAAGTAATAATTCTTTTTTATAATAACGTTAAGAACTCTATAATCTATATAGAAATATATTCCTCTATCTAGTTTTCTTATAAAGAAGATTAGAATATTAGTAGAGAAGCTACTTACCTTAATAAATTCTTTATTAAGTAAATCCTCTAGAGTCTTCTTAAGTATTAGAAGCTCCTCCTATAATATATTATAGAGGGGTCTCTATAGGAGGTCTAGTTCCTATCTCTTCTCATTAGGAATTAATAGAATATAGTAGTTTATTCCTAGTTAGCTGGGGAGTAGCTAGTATACTGAATCTAAATAGAAATAATCTGGAAATTCCTTTAAGATATTTATAAGGATATAATCCCTTAAGTTTATTTCTACTTTTAGAGCTAATATTTTCTCAATATCTATCAAACTAATAGATATAATCTAGTAGGAGTTTAGTATCTTACTAGTATACTATATAGCATACTAATAGATAAATATAAATAAGTTAATACTAAGTAGCTAAGCTAACTAGATCTTTTTAAGCTATACTAACTTATCCTAATATTTTAGATATACTATTATACTACCCTTTCTATATATTATCTATTAGGCTCTAATATTATAAATAATATAATTATCCTCTATCTATAGCTACCTGAGATATAAGAGTAGCTATAAGCTCTCTATAATATAGATATAGATCTTTTATATATAGTTACTAACTTCTAAAGTTAGGATAGTTACCCTCTAAGTATTACTAAATAATAACTTAGTAATATATCTCCTTATCTATCTTTTTAACTTATTAACTAGCGGGAAGTGAAGCTTTTTTATAAGAGAGATATTAATAATAATATAGATATTACAGTCTATATCAATAAGTATATTAATAGAGTAATTTTTATTAATTCTAGCTTAAATAGTAGCTAATTATTAGTTACTTACTTATTCTTTTTCCTATTATTTCTCCTATTTTATTATTTCCACCTTAGTTAGCTCTAGAGCCTAATTTCGCTCTAGAGTTACTTTTTTCCCAAATTCTTACTATCACTAAGTGGAGTAATATTATCCCCCTGGTCGTCCCTAGTATAATCTGGAGTAGCTATAGCTTTTATAATCTTTATACTAGTTTTTTTATACTCTTAGAATCTATAATTCCTACGGATATAGTCTTTCTTACTATACTTAAAGTATCAGTAGATATCCTAATAGTTCCTAGAGTATTCCTTAGAGATAGAGGAGAAGCTACTAAAGCTTTAATATTATTATTATTTCTTAACCGCTCCAGTTATTATAATGTCACTCTCTATATTACAGGCAGAAGGTTTCTAGTGGGGCAGCTAGTAGTATACTGACGCCCCCTTTATATATTTAAGCTTCTAAGTTATATTTTAAACTTTAGATAACTAAAGTCTATATTCTGTGGGAAGGTTAATTATAATAAGTAGTTTCTTAAGGTGGAGAAGTAAAATAGCTTCTAATAGGGAGATCTAAACTATATTCAGCTATATATACCCTCTAATGTTAGCTAGAGTCTTTTTAAATTAGGGTAGAAAGGTAGTTAGGTATTTATTTTCCTTCTGTCTGAGGTTCTATAGCTAGGTAATAGCGTGAGGCTGACTGTTAGAGTTTAGGTAAGTTCTGTTTAGGTAACTTATAAAATCATTTAGATTATAAGAGTTTTCTAGCCCTCCTACTATATAGAAAGTTTTAATTACCTACTGAGGATTAGAATCTAAGTAGGAGTAAATTAGATACTAACGTTCCTAATTACTATTAAAGAAGTAGTAGTTAATCTTAAGTTTAGTTTTTATCTATTAGGTTTATATTTAGTATTCTTTCTACTTATCTGAAAACTTTAGAGGTAGAGGAAGAAGCTTCTTCTAGTAGTTAGCTACTAGTGGGGGTGTAGTAGTGTTATTAACCTTAAAGGCTGTTATCCTAATAGATATTATTCTGGGGGTTACTAGAGTATCCTAGTGTAAGCTAGAGGTGTCTATTATAGTAGCTACCTGGGGGTTACTACCTACTATAGTATCTCGTTTTACTAACTTATACGAAAGCTTATTAATCCTCTAGTAGAGAGAGCTTAAAGTATACTATAATTACTACTGAAGCAGTTTACTTATAGGGTTACTGCCTGTGGGGATATTCTGGGGGGCTTTAGTACCCTCTATTATTCTTCATATCGGTTACCTATTATATAATATTATATCCTAGGAGCTACACTCAACTAGATTATATACTTAACTAGTGGGGAGCTACGCTCTACTTAGCGTTATCTATATAGTGAATAAAACTGAGTTCTAAATATATAAAAGGCTGGATTTAGGTTTATTTAACCGGAAGGTAGTGTAAAATACTATTTATTTAGAATTAAGGAGTAAAAGAGAAGTTTTCACGAGTGCGTGGAAAAGTCTGTATATATGGTGCTATATGGGGCCCACTGGGGCCCCACCTGAGGGAGGGGGTTAGCTTCGGATGCCTGGACACAGCCCTGGCCAGACATCCGGGCATAGCCCGTAATAGAATCTAACTACATATAGCTATCCCTATAGATACTAATAGGAGGTATAATAATAAGAAAATAGCTTCTTAATATATTTATTAAAATAGTAGATAGACTAACCTTCTTAGTATTATAAAGCTTCTTAGATATTTATATTCCAGCTTTATATAACCTCCTAGCCTATATTAAATTTAGAGAAGCTATTAATAGAGATAAATAGATTACTAGATACTAATAGATACTTTAGGAATATACTAAAGTATATAACTTCTGTATTTTAGTAGTGTCAGATAAAACCTATAAGGAAAATACTTATTAATATAAATAAAGAGTAAGAGGGAATTATTTCTAAATTATTATTATATAATATAAACTAAGTTAAGGTAAAATATAAATCTATCTAGTTATTAATTAAGATAAGAAATAAACTTAGTACTAAAATAATTAATAGTATAATAGTAATAGAGAATTATACTATATAATAGTAATAGTATTTACAGACCTAACTATTTTAAGATAATATTAGAATTCTTTCTATCTAATTACTTAATAGTTATATATTATATATACTAGAAATAACTACCTATAGTAAGTATCCTCCCTTATAATATTTAATTAGTTGTAAGTTATTCTTAATACTAGATAAATCCTAAAGTGACTTATAGGTTATAATACTATTAGAGTAGTATAGAAACTGTATCTCAGTTAAGAATTTTATTCTAATATTCTAGCTAAGGAGGATTTAGTGTATAATTAACCTAGCTTCTTCAAATAGTTCCGAGATTATAAAGATAATAATAAGATAAATATAGCAGTCTGATAGAAGAAGATATAAGATAACTATAAGATATTTTTAGGAGCTGAATAAGTAAAGTCTGAGAAGCTAAGTATTCTACTAGGTATTAATAGTAATATCCTAATAATATTACCTAATAACTTAGAAACTTCTCTAGTAGTAGGTAGAGGCTATTCTCAGATTCTGGAAGTAGTAATCCCTATAATATTATTTTCAGCTACTGAGAAAATAAATATATAGAATATTGTAATTTAATAATAAATTATTTATAAATTATCTTAGAATCCTACTTACTTACTTCTTGGGAGTTATTAGAAGAAGAGTTTATACTATTAAAATTTATCTTACTACTACTCTAGTCCCTATAGACTATAAGTAAGAAGAAAACCTTATTTTATTAATATAGATCTATCTGGATTAATATTTCCAGTTCTGGAATATAGTTAAAAATTGACGTTAAACTAGTAAAAACTATTTACTATATAGATTAGTATAGAAATAGCTAAACTTTAGTAAACTATTTTATTAGTTATTATAGAGGAGGCTTAGGTTTAAACTACCTGGGAGGTGATAATTTACAGAAAGAAGTTAAGTAATATATATTATTTTATAACGTAGAGGGAACTTTTTAACTAGAGGGATATCTAGATAACTTTAAACTTATTACTTTACTTAGAATAAGTCTATAAATAGAATCAGCTAGCCTGTTTTACATTAATAATAGGTTCCCTTAGAATGTATAAGTAAGTATACCTATTAATAGTAATATTTGCGACGCTGGACGTAATATTAATAATTACTAGAGGTATCAATTTTTTAATATTAATATTATAGTTTTCTTATACTACTATAGTGGGAACTATTAGGTTAATCTTACTGTGGATTAACTTAGTAGCTTTATATTTTATTTAGATTCTCTATAGGGACTAAATAGTAATAATAACTTTATTAAAGAAGTTAATAACCTACTAGAGTTCTATAGAGGTATAGGTATGTCTGAAGATATTCTTTAGATCCTGAGAGCTAATATCTAGGTAGCTCCAACTAAATAGTAACTAGATAGATATATATATAGCCTTAGAGCTATAAAATAATCTTAAATCTATATTTATAATAAGGTTCTTAATCCTAGAGAAAACTTTTAGTATACTAAAGACTTCTAATAATATAGAAATAGAAATTATCCTCTTACTTATAAATAGTAGTTAGTTATTAGTAAAATATTCAGATCCTACTAAATAGTTTATAGTAATCTGCCTTCCTATCTAGTAACTATAAAATAGTATTACTAGAGTCGTAGTAAATATTTAGCGTCAGACTTTATAATAATTACTCTTTAGATATCTATTAAAGATTTATAAACCTAATCTGTAAAGAAAATAATTAGTATATTATATTTAAGCTCCCTAGATATAATAGAAGTTAATAGGATTTTAGTATTACTTAATATCCAGCTGCTAAAGCCTAAGATATCTAAATTATAAATAATTTTAAAATTTTATTATATATTAAAGAAGAGTATTTATAAATCTAATAAAACTGTAAATATTATTTTAAGATACAGTATAAAGGTCTAGTAATATAATTCTTCCAGATAACTAATATAACTTATATAACTAATTATCAGTTAGCTATTAAAAGTGTTAGTCTCTATAAGATATTTACTATTATTATACCCTAGTTACTTAATTAGAATAGATTTTATATCTGTTAGATATTATCTAAGAGACTAGTTTATAAATTAATATATAGATTAGTAGTAATAGATTTCGCAGAATACTCCTTAAGGATCTACTAATTATTCCTTTTCTCACTCTAAAGTTTAGGAAGGATAGCCTCACTTTATATAGAGCTTTGAATGGGACTAATAGGAAAAGGATTATAATAATTAATATTGTCTTGAGAGTTGCTATATGCAGGAGGATTATTAGTAATTACTATACTCTAGTTAGAGAGAGTTATAGTATTATAAATAAATTTCTTTTATTTTAGTTAGGTTTATTATATAGAAGTTTAGAACAAGCTTAAGGGGAGGATTATAATAGGGTTAGGTTTGTAAATAAGCTTATTTATATAATATAAGTAGCTTTATAAGTATAAATAATTAAGTTTATTATAGATAGATAGAAAAAATTAACTTCTCTTCTCTCTAGAATTTAAGACCTACTATTCAGATTAGCTTAGTTTTTAGACTGTAGATCTGTGAATGTAATTCTACAGTTTTAAAATATTTTTTTAATATTTTCTATCTGTTTTTGCTTCTCTCAGGTTTTATAGCTGGGGGTGGTTAGTTAGTTTTAGTTTAGATAGGCTCTCTCAGCTATAGCTTATTTCACTACTTAGGCGTCTAGTTAGTATTTAAAGTAAAAATTATATTAAGATAACTTCTCTACTTACTAGTTTTATCTCTCTATAAGTTATTATTTCTTTATAAAATACTTAAAATTCTTATAGTTAGTAAGGATTTTAAACTTCTTAGTGTTCTATAGTGAAATAGGGTGAGACGCTGGATAGATCTCTATTGAAATAGGGTAAAATAATAATAACGAAAATAAATAAAAGAACCCTATAAAAGAGTAGCTGTAACGGCTATATAGCTGTAGCCGTATAGCTATACTAAAAGGGAGTGAAAAACGAAGGGAAAAACTGACTTCTCTTTTGCTGCTGTAACTGGCTTGCTACGCTACGGTTAAATACGTGGCTACGTAGGACTGTAGCCCTACGTACAGCCAGTGGCCACATAGCCTCTCCGTACAGCCTAGTTGGCCTCATAGCCACCTATGGCCTCATAGCCCCCAGGCCTATCATAATCCTCCCTATTTTTGAAAGCCTGCGCCCCCACGCGTTCAAAAATCTAGACAAAAACAACCAAAACCTAACCAGCCCCGCAGGGTAAAAAAAAAAGTCGAAAAACGGATTCGAACCATAGCCCTCAGCTATACGTACATACGTATATAACTCCTTGGCCACGCTATTTATCGTTCATACTAGTAAACTACTTTTGTATCTATAAGTATTATCTCCCCTGGCTGGAGGTCTATCAAAGTTGCCATGCGGGGTATATACTACCCCTGGGGGTATTCTTCCTCCCCAGAGTGGTCTTTCCTTTCAAAATCCAGGTATTTTTTGATATGGTCTTGCATGCGTAATAATTGATAAATCGTTGTAACTATAGAGCCCTATTCGGTTGGGTTTCGTTCTTCTTTTTCGTGAGGCCTCGAGGGCCCTAGGGTGGTATATGTATGGCCGTAATGTAGCTATGGCTTATGCAGCCATGGCTATACGCGGCTGTGGCTATACGCAGCTGTAGGTTTTGCGAATCGATTGACATAGCTGTAGCCGTCGTTTTTGTGATTTTCGGGGGTTTATTCGAGGGATCCGTAAGATCCGTGGTATCCGTGGTATCCGTGGGATCCGTAGCCTTCGTGGCCTACGTAGCTATAGCATATATGGCCAGCCTTCTTGTTGCTTTCGTTGATTTTCGACGCTTTTGCCGTACGTATGGCTGTAGCTGTAGCCCACGAAGCTGTGGTATCCGTATGGCTATGGCCTCCGTATGATCCATGGTATCCGTGGGATCCGTAGCATCCGTAGGGCTGTAGCAATTGAATAAACAGTTATATTCGAATATAGTTAACGGCGTTAGTCTGCGAATAGGTTAGTTGGTCTATTAGCCTAGCGGCAGGTCCGTTTGAATAGTATAGAAGTGTTCACTTATTATAACCTGAAAGGAAGTAATAGGTATGAATTCTGGATAGAATCTCTATTGAAATAGGGTGAGACTCTGGATAGACCTCTATTGAAATGGGGTGAGACCCTGGATGAAGACTCTATTGAAATAGGGTGAGACTCTGGATGGACCTCTATTGAAATGGGGTGGAATAATAATAACGAAAATAAATAAAAGAACCCTACAAAAGAGTGGCTGTAACGGCTATATAGCTGTAGCTGTATAGCTATACTAAAAGGGAGTGAAAAATGAAGGGAAAAACTGGCTTCTCTTTTGCTGCTGTAACTGGCTTGCTACGCTACGGTTAAATATGTGGCTATGTAGGGCTGTAGTCTTACGTACGGCCAGTGGCCACATAGCCTCTCCGTACGGCCCAGTTGGCCTCATGGCTACTTATAGCCTCATGGCCTCCAGGCCTATCATAATAGTTTTACCTTTTATATTTATAAATATTTTAATATTATAAGGAGTTTCTTATTATAGATTAGGTAATTAAATTCTATAGGGGTTAGATATTAGGAATAGAAGGTTACTAGATATCTTATTCTAGTTTTATCAGTTTAAGTTAATATACCTCTTAGGGTATACTCTAAATAGTTTATCTTTACTATTATTAAAGTATTAGGGTTGAATATCTGTAGGATTAGTTCTATAGTAAAGAGTTGTTTCAGTATAAGGAAGATTTCCTACTATTTTAGTCTCCAGTTAAAAGAAACTAACTTCTAAGTTAGGTAGTTTAAAAGCTTTATAATAGTATTATACTGAAGTATAAAAATTTTATAGTAGTTTATAAACTTAAGGAAATTATAGATACTTTTTAGTAAACTGGGGGGAAGCTAGTTAGTAATAATTTCTAACTTCTCAGGATTATAAAAGAAGCTTTTTCTAGCTAATATAATAAACTTAATATATTTAACTATAGTAACTAAGAATTTATATTTTTTAGGATCTAATTTAAAGTTTATATTAGTAAGGTAGCTAAATATCTAATAAACTTTCTCTTTATACTTTTTTTGTAAGTTATTAGTATAAATAAGGATATTATTAATATATATTATAATAAAATTATCTAGAAACTATTATAGGTAGCTATTAATATACTATTAAAATATAGTGAGGATACTAGTGAGTCTAAAGGGGTATATTATCTATTTAAAGAGGCTATAATATATCTAAAAAGCTATTTTCTCCTAATTTATTTTATTAATTCTGATTTTATAGAATATAGTAATAATGTTAAGTTTAGTATACTAGTAGGTAGTAGTAACTCTCTAGAGGGTCTCTAATATAAGGAAGAGGAGGTAATAATTCTTTTTTATAATTATATTAAAAGTTTTATAATTTATATAGAAGTATATTCCTCTGCCTAACTTTCTTATAAAGAGGATTAGAATACTAATAGAGAAGCTACTTATTTTAATAAATTCCTTATTAAGTAAATTCTCTAGGATCTTCTTAAGTATTAGAAGTTTCTCCTATAATATACTATAAAGGGGTCCCTATAGGAGGTTTAGTTTCTATTCCTTATTATTAGGAATTAATAGGATATAGTAATCTATCCCTAGTTAGCTGGGGGGCAGTTAGTATACTAAACTTAGATAGAAAAAATCTAGAAATTCCTTTAAGATATTTGTGGGAATATAATCCCTTAGGTCCACCTCTACCTTCAGAACTAATATTTTCTTAATATCTACTAAACTAATAAATATAACTTAGTAGGAACTTAATATCTTACTAGTATACTATATAGTATACTAATAGATAAATATAAATAAATTAATACTAAATAGTTAAGCTAACTAAATCTCCTTAAGTTATATTAGTTTATTCTAATATTCTAAGTATACTATTATACTATCTTTCCTATATATTATCTATTAGGTTTTAATATTATAGATAATATAATTATCCTCTATTTATAGCTACTTAAGATATAAAAATAACTATAGATTCTCTATAATATAAGTATAGATCTTCTATATATAGTTACTAACTTCTAGAGTTAGGATAGTTATCTCTTAAGTATTACTAAGTAATAGCTTAGTAGTATATCTCCTTATTTATCTTTTTAACTTATTAACTAATAGAAGGTAAAGTTTTTTTATAAGGAAGATATTAATAATAGTATAAATATTATAGTTTATATTAATAAGTATATTAATAGAGTAACTTCTATTAATTCTGGTGTGAATAGTAGCTAACTACTAATTACTTATCTATTCTTCTTTCTATTATTTTCCCTATCTTATTACTTCTATTTTAGTTAGTTTCAGGATCTAACTTTACTCTAAAGTTACTTTTTTTCTAAATCCTTATTATTACTAAATAGGGTAGTATTATCCTCCTAGTTATCTTTAGTGTAATCTGGAGCGGCTGTAGCTTTTATAATTTTTATATTAGTTTTCTTATATTCTTAGGTTTTATAGTTTCTATAGATATAATTTTTCTTACTATACTTAAAGTATTAGTAGGTATCTTAGTGGTCTTTAAAATGTTCCTTAGAGGCAGAGGAGGAACTACTAAAGTTTCAGTATTATTATTACTTCTTAACTACTTTAGTTATTATAATATCACTCTCTATATTATAGGTAGTAGGTTTCTAGTAGGGTAGTTAGTAGTATACTAATACTCCCTTTATATATTTAAGCTTCTAAGCTATATTTTGAATTTTAGATAACTAAAATCTATATTCTATAGGAAGGTTAACTATAATAAGTAGTGAAATAGGCTATGGCTGAGAGGGCCTATCTGGACTAAAACTAACTAACTACCCCCAGCTATAAAACCTGAGAGAAGTAAATACAGATAGAAAATATTAAAAAAATATTTTAAAACTGTAGAATTATATTTATAGATCTACAGTCTAAAAGTTAAGTTAATCTAAATAGTAAGTCTTAGATTCTGGAGAGAAGAGAAATTAATTTTTTCTATCTATCTATAATAAACCTGGCTATTTATACTTATAAGGCTACTTATATTACGTAAATAGGCTGGGTCTGTTTATAGGCTT
Organism: Colletotrichum lindemuthianum; assembly: GCA_001693025.2. Classification (NCBI taxonomy): domain Eukaryota; kingdom Fungi; phylum Ascomycota; class Sordariomycetes; order Glomerellales; family Glomerellaceae; genus Colletotrichum; species Colletotrichum lindemuthianum. Next base: position 8,358 of record MASP02001092.1, on the reverse strand, counting down.
AACCTTATTATAATCCTCCCTATTTTTGAAAGCTTACATCCCCACACATTCAAAATTCTAGATAAAAACAAAAACCTAACCAGCCCCGTAGGGTAAAAAAAAAGTCGAAAAACAGATTCAAACCATAGCTCTCAGCTATATATATATATATACGTAACCCCTTAGCCACGAAGCTCTTATCATTCATACTAACAAACCACTTTCGTATATATAAGTATTACCTCCCCTAGCTGGAGGTCTATCAAAGTCGCCACGCGGGGTATATATACCACCCCTAGGGGCATTCTTCCTCCCCAGAGTGGTCTTTCCTTTCGAACTAGGTATTTTTAATATAATCTTATATATATAATAATTAATAAATTATTATAACTATAAAGCTCTATTCGGTCGGGTTTCTTTCTTTTTTATGAGGCCTCGAGGGCCCTAGGGTAGTATATATATAGCTGTAATATAGCTATAGCCTACGTATTACTGTAGGTCTTATAAATCGATTAACTTAACTGTAGCTATTATTTTTACAATTTTTCGGGGGTTTATTCGAGTGATCCGTAGCCTTCGTGGCATCTGTGGGATCTGTAGCCTTTATAGCCTACGTAGCTATAGCATATATAGCCAGCCTTCTTGTTACTTTCGTTGATTTTCGACGCTTTCGCCGTATATATAGCTGTAGCTGTAGCCTACAGAAGCTATAGTATCTGCATAGCTATAGCCTCTATATAATCTATAGTATCTATAGGATCTGTAGTATCTATAAGGCTATAATAATTAAATAAATAGTTATATTTAAATATAATTAATAGTGTTAGTCTGCGAATAGGTTAGTTAGTCTATTAGCCTAGCGGCAGGTCTGTTTAAATAGTATAGAAATATTTACCTATTATAACCTAAAAGGAAGTAATAGGTATAAATTCTGGATATTATTGGGAGATAGGAAATAAAGAAGTTTCAGTAGTAAGAAAAGAGAAGATCCAGACTAAGAAAAAGAAATAATTAAATAAGCGTAATAACTAAAGTGTGGGTCTGTAAATATTATCTAAAGTAAAGTTTTTTTTTTTTTTTTTTTTTTGTTATCCTTCTAAGGTATTATTATTAATGAGAGCTATAGACTAGACTGTCTATATAAGGTCTTTTACTATCCTTTTATCTTTATTATATAATATTTTAATTTAATTCTATATAAAGCTGCTAGTTAATCTTACTAAAGATTTTCTTTAGAGGTATCTAAAAGTCTAAATATAACTATCTTTATATATTATCTTCTCTAAAAAGGAAGTATTTAAGTTATAGTAATCTTCCTTTTTACCTAACTATCTTCTCTATATTAGAAGTATTTAAATTATAGTAGTTTTCTTTTTTACCTAACTATCTTCTCTATATTAGAGGTATTTAAATAGTCTATTTATTTATTCCTTTACTAGTCTTCAGATAAATAGGTTAATCTTACTATACTTATTAACTTAGTAGGATTACTTTCTTAATTATTTTATAATAATTATTATAATTATTATTTTCTATTATATTTAGTAGAGTAATTCCTAGTCTACCTGCAGGCTAAGTCTGTAAATATCTTACTAATAATAATCTTATAATATAAAATTATAAAAGTTTATTTAGTGAAGCTATATAAATATTAGTTCCTAAATACTTTCTGGGTCTTTAGAGTATTTGCTAGTTTTGAGAGTATAAGTGTAGCTATTACTTAGTCTTCTTGTTTCTAGTATAGATATTATGTTTTTATTGTGTTATATTGATATTTATTTGTTCAGGTAGTGTAGAAGTGTCTCTCTATTCCAGCTTTAAAGACTAAGAGTAGAATAATCTACCTCTGGCTATTATTGAAATAGGCTATAGCTGAGAGGGTCTATCTAGACTAAAACTAACTAACTATCTCCAGCTATAAAACCTGAGAGAAGCAAAAACAGATAGAAAATATTAAAAAAATATTTTAAAACTGTAGAATTATATTTACAGATCTACAGTCTAAAAGCTAAGTTGATCTAAATTGTAGGTCTTAGATTCTAGAGAGAAGAGAAGTTAATTCTTTCTATCTGTCTGTAATAAACCTAGCTATTTATGCTTATGAGGCTACTTGTGTTATGTAAATAGGCTGGGCCTGTTTACAGGCCTAACTCCATTATAGTAGCTTCTTAAGGTGGGAGAGTAAAGTAGCTTCCAGTAGAGAGATCTAGACTATATTTAGCTATATATACTCTCCAGTATTAGCTAGAGTTTTTTTAAATTAGGATAGAAAAGTAGTTAGGTGTTTATTTTCCTTCTATCTGAAGCTTTATAGTTAAGTAATAGTATAAAGCTAGCTATTAAGATCTAGGTAAGTTCTATTTAGATAATTTATAAAATCATTTAAGTTATAGGAGTTTTCTAACCCTCCCACTATATAAAAAGTTTTAACTACTTACTGAGGACTAGAATCTAAATAGGAGTAAATGAGATATTAATATTCCTAGTTACTATTAAAAAAATTATAGTTAATCTTAAGTTTAACTTTTATCTATTAAGTTTATATTGAATATTCTTTCTACTTACCTAAAAACTTCAGGAGTAGGGAAAGAAGTTTCCTCTAGTAGTTAGCTACTAATAGAGGTATAATAGTATTATTAACCTTAAAGGCTATTATCTTAATAGAAATTATTCAAGGGGTTATTAGAGTATCCTAATATAAGCTAGAGGTGTCTATTATAGTAGCTACCTAGAGATTACTACCTACTATAACGTCTCATTTTACTAACTTATATAAAAACTTATTAATCCTCTAGTAGAGAGAGCTTAAAATATACTATAATTACTACTGAAGTAGTTTACTTATAAAGTTGCTACCTGTAAGAGTATTCTGGGGGTATTAATATCCTCTATTATTCTTTATATTAGTTACTTATTATATAGTATTATATCCTAGAAGCTATACTTAACTAGATTATATACTTAACTAATAGGAAGCTACAGTCTACTTAATATTATCTATATAGTAAATAAAACTGAATTCTAAATATATAAAAGACTGAACCTAAGCTTATTTAACCGGAAGGTAGCATAAAATACTATTTATTTAGAACTAAGGAGTAAAAGAGAAGCCTTTATAGGTGTATAGAAAAGTCTGTATATATGGTGCTATATAGGGTCCACTGGGGCTCCACCTGGGCGAGGGGGTTAGCTTTGGATGCCTGGGCACAGCCCTAGCCGGACATCCGGGTATAGCCCGTGACATTATTAAAGAATTATACTTATAGAGTATTTATTACTCTTCTAGGAAGAAAGTAACTAAAATATAATATAGTAAAAAAGATATTTATAGATAAAAGAAAGTAAAAGTAAGGATTATAGAGTGATTAATAGAGGAAAAATATTAATTAATTTAGAGGAGAAAGTTTCTTTTTTATATCTACTAAATAATAATAAGATACTTTTTATCTAAATAATAATATTATTTACTTATTATTTACTTATTATTCTTAATAAGAGTAGTAATTTACTCTTATATAGAATAATATCTATAATAATTTACTTATTTTCAGATCTATACCTATAAAAAGAGACAGTTTTACTATAGATAAAGAATCTCAGAACTTCCTCTATATATATATTATTTAGTTTAAACTTAAGATCTTACTAACTTAATATTTATATTTATCCCTTTTAAATTAATAATATAATTTAGATCTGTAAATTCCTCTTTTATAATATCTACTTTATAAAAAAGCTAACTTCTCTATATAATTTTAGAGAAACTTCTTTACTTACTATAAGTATTAAACTAGTTTTAGGGTTAGTTATTTATAACCTCTATAACTCAAAATAGGTTAATAAAAATATAAAAGAATATTTTATTATATTTACCTCTCTAGACTTTATAAGTTAAATACTAGAAATACTAAAAACTCCTTAAGATAGCTAACTATATAGATAATATTCTAATAATAGTAACTAACTTCTATATTTAGGATTAGAAGTTTATAATAACTAGCCTCTAGATTCTTAACTTAATATAGAATTTAACTACTTATAGCTACCCCTATAGATACTAGTAGGAGGTATAATAATAAGAGAATAGCTCCTTAGTATATTTATTAAAATAGTAGATAAACTAACTTTCTCAGTAATTTAAGGTTTCTTAGATATTTATATCCTAGTTTTATATAACTTACTAGCTTATATTAAACTTAGAGAAGCTGTTAATAGAGATAAATAAATTACTAAATATTAATAAATATTTTAGGAATATACTAAAGTATATAACTTTTATATTTTAGTAGTATCAGATAAAACCTATAAGGAAAATACTTATTAATATAGGTAAAAAGTAAGAGGGAATTATTTCTAAATTATTATTATAGAATATAAACTAAATTGAGATAAAATATAAACCTATCTAGTTATTAATTAAGATAAAGAATAAACTTAAGATTAAGATAATTAATAGTATAATAGTAATAGAGAATTATTCTATATAATAATAATAGTATTTATAGATCTAACTATCTTAAGATAATATTAGAACTCTTTCTCTCTGATTACTTAACAGTTATATATTATATATACTAAAAATAACTAACTATAGTAAGTATCCTCCCTTATAATATTTAATTAGTTATAAATTATTCTTAATATTAGATAAATCCTAAAGTAACTTACAGGCTATAATATTATTAGAGTAGTATAGAAATTATATCTCAGCCAAGAATTTAATTCTAATATTCCAGCTAAAGAGGATTTAGTGTATAATTAACCTAGTTTTTTTAAATAGTTCTAAGATTATAAAGATAATAATAAAATAAATATAATAGTTTGACAGAAGGAGATATAAGATAACTATAAGATATTCTTAGAATCTAAATAAGTAAAGCCTGAGAAGCTGAGTATTCTACTAGATACTAATAATAATATCCTAATAATATTACCTAATAACTTAGAAACTTCTCGAATAGTAAATAGAAGTTATTCTCAGACACTAGAAATAGTAATCTCTATAATACGATTCCCAGTTACTAAGAAAATAAATATATAGAATACTATAACCTAATAATAAATTATTTATAAGTTATCTTAGAATCCTGTCTATCTACTTCTTAGGAGTTATTAGAAGAAAGGTTTATACTATTAAAACTTACTTTATTATTATTCTGGTTCCTATAAACTATAAGTAAGAGGAAGACCTTATTTTATTAATATAGATCTATCTAGATTAATATTCTTAGTTTCACAATATAGTTAAAAGCTAATATTAAACCAGTAAAAATTATTTATTATTATAGATTAGTATAGAGATAGTTAAACTTCAGTAAACTATTTTATTAGCTATTATAGAGGAAGCCTGAGTCTAAACTACCGGGGAGGTAATAATTTACAGAAAGAAATTAAGTAACATATATTATTTTATAATATAGAGGAAATCTTTTAACTAGAGGGATATCTAGATAATTTTAAATTTATTATTCTATTTAGAATAAGTCTGTAAATAGAGTTAGCTAGCCTATTTTATATTAACAATAGGTCCCCTTAGAATATATAAGTAAGTATACTTATTAATAGTAATACTTACGACGCTGGATATAATATTAATAATTACTAGAGGTGTTAACTTTTTAATACTGATATTATAGTTTTTTTATATTATTATAGTGGGAACTATTAGGTGAATTTTATTATAGATTAGCTTAACAGCTTTATATTTTATTTAGATTCTCTATAGGGATTAAATAGTAATAATAACTTTATGAAAGAGGCTAATAACCTACTGGAGTTCTATAGAGGTATAAGTATATCTAAGGATATTTTTTAGATTCTGAGAGCTAATATTTAGATAACTCTAACTAAATAGTAACCAGATAGGTATATATATAGCCTCAGAGCTATAGAATAGTCTTAAGTTTATATTTATAATAAGGTTCTTAATTCTAGAGAAAGCTTTTAGTATACTAAAGATTTCTAATAATATAGAAATAAGAATTACTTTCTTACTTATAGATAGTAGTTAGTTATTAGTAAAATATTTAGATCCTACTAAATAGTTTATAATAATCTATCCTTCTATTTAGTAACTATTGAATAATATTATTAAGATTATAGTAAATACCTAACGTTAGATTTTATAATAATTACTTCTTAGATATTTATTATAAATTTATAAACCTAATCTGTAAAGAAAACAATTAGTATATTATATTTAAGTTTTCTGGATATAATAGAAGTTAATAGGATTTTAGTATTACTTAATATTTAGCTGCTAAAACCTAAGATATCTAAATTATTAATAACTTTAAAATTTTATTATATATTAAGGAAGAATATTTATAAATCTAATAAAACTATAAATATTATTTTAAGGTGTAATATAAAGATCTAGTAATATAGTTCTTCCAGATAACTAATATAACTTATATAACTAGTTATTAGTTAGTTATTAAAAATATTAATCTCTATAGAATATTTATTATTATTATACTCTAGTTATCTAATTAGAATAGATTTTATATCTATTAGATATTATCTAAGAAACTAGTTTATAAATTAATATATAGATTAGTAGTAATAAATTTTATAGAATGCTCCTTAGGGATCTACTAATTATTCTTTTTCTCACTTTAAAATTTAGAAAGAATAATTTTACTTTATATAGAGTTTTGAATAAGATAAATAGGAAAACGATTATAATAATTAATATTATCTTAAGAGTTATTATATATAGGAAGATTATTAGTAACTACTATATTCTAATTAAAGAGAGTTATAATATTATAGATAGATTCTTTTTATTTTAGTTAGGTTTATTATATAGAAACTTAAAATAAACTTAAGGGGAGGATTATAATAAGGTTAGACTTATAAATAAGCTTATTTATATAATATAAATAACCTTATAAATATAAATAGCTAAGTTTATTATAGATAGATAGAAAAAATTAACTTCTCTTCTCCCCAGAATCTAAAACCTACTATTTAGATCAGCTTAACTTTTAGACTGTAGATCTATAAATATAATTCTACAGTTTTAAAATATTTCTCTAATATTTTCTATCTGTTTTTACTTCTCTCAGGTTTCATAGCTGGGGGTGGTTAGTTAGTTTTAGTCCAGATAGGCCCTCTCAGCTATAGCCTATTTCAGTATTAATAATAACTTATTATAAATTCTATTTCTTATTAACAAAATAGTAGAGAACTCTAAAGAGAGAATATTTAAAACTAGAAATACTCTAGATATTAATTATAAGTGAGACTTTCCTATTTTTAGAAAGTAAACTAAAAAGTAATAACTCAATTTTTAGAGCTTCAGCTAATAGCTATTTAAATAATATTAATTAACTTAGTAGATTATGACTAGATTATAGAAAGTAGTAAAACTATTTAAAGAAGTAATTATAAATAATATTTAATAAGAAATTAGTTTCTATTACTAAGTAGATAAAAACTTATTATAAAATATCTATATAATTACTAGATAAAGTTTAAATTTAATTACTATAAATAATTACTATAAATACTGAAAGAAGTTACTTATAATTACTCTACTAATAAGTAAATTATCTAACTAAGTTTAACTATATAGCTTTAGAATATAAATCTTAAAATACTTTAATATAATATTTATATTACTTAATTTAATATAAGGATAGACTAATATTTTATAATATTAGTTATATAATATTACTAGTTACTTAGTAGTTTAAGAGAATATATAATTAAATTTATTCTAAATTGGTATTTTAATACTAAACTAGTGTTACAGGCTATGCCTGGATGTCCGGCCAGGGCTGTGCCCAGGCATCCGAAGCCAACCCCCTCGCCCGGGTGGGGCTCCAGTAGGCTCCATATAGTATTATATATACAGACTTTTCTACGTATTTATGAAGGCTTCTCTTTTACTTCTTAGTTCTAAATAAATAGTATTTTATGCTACTTTCCGGTTGAATAAGTCTAGATTCAGCCTTTTATATATTTAGAACTTAGTTTTATTCACTATATAGATAATGCTAGATAGAGTATAGCTTCCTACTAGTTAAATATATAATCTAGTTAAATGCAACTCCTAAAATATAATACTATATAATAAGTAACTAATATAAAAAATAATAGAGAGTATTAGAGCTCCCTAAGATATCCCTATAGGTAGTAATCCTATAAGTAAACTACTTCAGTAGTAATTATAATATACCTTAAACCCTCTCTACTAGAGGATTAATAAGTGTAGCGAGGTAGGTAGGGTTGAGACCTACATCCGGTAAAGTGATACCTTACGTTAAAAGTATATATACCAGATATTCTCAGGGGAAGAGAAAATAGTATAAAAGAGTGAATAGTAGTTATATTCTTATAAAGAGTGTTGTAGTTGGTTGATCTTTATATATA
>MASP02001089.1:0-10337 GCA_001693025.2 Colletotrichum lindemuthianum | reverse complement strand
AAAATATTAAAAAAATATTTTAAAAGCGTAGAATTGCATTCGCAGATCTACGGTCCAAAAGCTAAGCTGATCTGAATAGTAGGTCCTGCATTCTGGAGAGAAGAGAAGTTGATTCTTTCTATCTGTCTGTGATGAACCTGGCTATTTATGCTTGTGAGGCCACTTGTGTTACGTAAATGGGCCTGTTTACAGGCCCAACCCCATCACAATAGTTAATAGTGTTAGTCTGCGAATAGGTTAGTTAGTCTATTAGTCTAGCGGCAGGACTGTTTGAATAGTATAGAAGTGTTTACTTATTATAATCTAAAAGGAAGTAATAGGTATGAATTCTGGAAAGAATCTCTATTGAAATAGGATGAGACTCTGGATAGATCTCTATTGAAATGGGGTGGAATAATAATAATAAAAATAAATAAAAGAACTCTATAAAAGAGTAGCTGTAATAACTATATAGCTATAATTATATAGCTATACTAAAAGGAATGAAAATAAAGGGAAAAGCTAGCTTCTATTACTACTGTAACTAGCTTACTACGTTACAGTTAAATATATAGCTATATAAGGCTGTAGCTTTATATATAGCTAGTAGCTATATAGTTTCTCTATATAGCTTAGTTAGCTTTATAGCTACCTATAGCCTTATAGCTTCTAAGCTTATTATAATCCTCTCTATTTTTGAAAGCTTACGCTCCTATATATTTAAAAATGTAGAAAAAAATAACTAAAACCTAACTAGCTCCGTAGAGTAAAAAAAAAAGTTGAAAAACGGATTTAAACTATAGCTCTCAGCTATATATATATATATATATAACCCCTTAGCTATAAAGCTTTTATTATTTATACTAATAAACTATTTTTATATATATAAGTATTACCTCTCCTAGCTGGAGGTCTATTAAAGATACTATATATAGTATATACTACCCCTGGGGGTATTCTTCCTCCCCAGAGTAGTCTTTCCTTTCAAACTAGGTATTTTTAATATAGTTATATATATATAATAATTGATAAATTATTGTAACTGTAGAGCTGTATTTAGTTAGGTTTCCTTCTTTTTTGTGAGACTTTGAGGGCTTTAGGGGGTATACGTGTGACTATAATATAGCTATAGCCTATATAGCTATAGCCTATATAGCTATAGCTATATATAGTTGTGGCTATATGCAGCTGTAGGTCTTATAAATTGATTAATATAGTTGTAGCTGTTGTTTTTGTGATTTTCGGGGGTTTATTTGAGGGATCTGTAAGATCTATAGTATCTATAATATCCATGGGATCTATAGCCTTTATAGCTTATATAGCTATAGTATACGTAGCTAGCTTTCTTGTTGCTTTCGTTGATTTTTGACGTTTTCGCTGTATATATAGCTATAGCTGTAGCCTATAGAAGCTGTAGCATCCGCATAGCTATAGCCTCCGTATAATCTATAGTATCCGTGGGATCCGGGGTATCTGTAGGGCTGTAGTAATTGAACAAACAGTCGTATTCAAACGTAGTTAATAGCGTTAGTCTGCGAATAGGTTAGTTAGTCTATTAGCCTAGCGGCAGGTTCGTTTAGACAGCATAGAAGTGTCTACCTAATATAGCCTTAATAAAAAGAAAGTAATAAGTATGAATCCTGGATAGAGACTCTATTGAAATAGAGTGAGATCCTGGATAGACCTCTATTGAAATAGAGTGAGACCCTGGATGGATCTCTATTAAAATAGGGTGGAATAATAACAACAAAAATAAATAAAAGAACCCTACAAAAGAGTGGCTGTAACAGCCATACGGCCGTAGCTGTATAGCTATACTAAAAAAGGATAAAAAACGAAGGGAAAAACTAGCCTGTTTTGCTGCTGTAACTGGCTTGCTACACTATAGTTAAATACGTGGCTACGTAAGCCTGTAGCCCTACGTATAGCTAGTAGCCACGTAGCCTCTCTATACAGCCTAGTTAGCCTCATAGCTACCTATAGCCTTATGGCCCCCAGGCTTATTATAGTATCTTATAATACTTTTTAGACTTACTAATATACTTATAATATTCTAATCTATATTTAACTATATACTATATAAATATTTAGATATTTTTATATAGTATATCTTAATAATATCCTTATTTACTTAAGAACATTTAAAGAATATAAAGAATATATTTATAAAATACTTTAGAAACTTCAATAAGCTAAACTATTAGTTAAATTAGAGAAAAGTAAATTTTATATATAATAAGTAGAATATTTAGGATGTACTATTATATTAGGTGTAATTAAGATATTAACTAAGAAGATCCAGGTAGTTAAGAATTAACTTAGACTGATAAATATTAAGGAAATCTAAGTTTTCTTTAGATTTACTAATTTTTACTGAAGATTCCTTAAAGATTATATAAAGAAAATAATCCTACTTACTAAACTTATATAAAAAAATACTAAGTTTAATTAGACTAATGAATAAGAAGAAGTATTTTAGAATATTAAGAATTAGGTTATCTTAGAATATATTCTTATAATTCTAAACCTTAATAAACTATTTAAAATTAAGATCAATATTTTAGACTATATAATAGGAGGATAACTAAGATAATAAGATATAAAAAGAGTATTATATTTTTATATTTTTTATTTATATAAACTTAGTAGATTAGAATTTAATTACTAGATTTATAATAAGGAACTTATAGTTATTATTAAGATATTTTAAGAATAGAAATTATAACTCTTAGGAACTAAGTATAAGGTTTGGGTTTATACTAACTATAAGAATTTTATATATTTTAATATATCTAAAAATCTTAATAAGTGATAAATTAAATAGTTAGAATTTCTTTTAGAATTTAAGTTTTATATTATCTACTATAAAGAAATAGAAAATAGAAAAATTAGTATATTCAGTTAAAAACTAAATTATAATATCTTAATACTAGAAGAAATATAAATTATCCTAAAAATAGATATAAATAGAAATTTTATATCTATATAGAAGCTACTCTTAATTACTAGATAAGTTAATACTGGTATAACTGGAAGAATAATATATAAGATAATTAGAAATATTTATAATATATTAGTATATAGATATTAAGGAGTTACTAAAATATTTAAAAGAATTTAATAATATTATAATAAAAAGGTTATAAGATAAGATATAATTAATAGAATTAAGAACTATAAGATTTACCTTAAAAGTAAGCTAAATTAATATAAACTTTATAGTGAATTATAATTTCTATTAGTATCTTAAAAGCTCTGGGAATTAATTTCCTTAGACTTTATTATTAAGTTACTAAAGTTATTGTGATGGGGTTAGGTCTGTAAATAGGCTTATTTACGTAATATAAGCGGCCTTATAAAGTATAAATAGCTAGGTTTATTACAGATAGATAGAAAGAATATAACTTCCTTTCTCTTTAAAATCTAAGACCTACTATTGGGAATAGTTTAGCTTTTAGACTGTAGATCTGTGAATATAATTCTATAGTTTTAAAATATTTTTCTAATATTTTCTATCTGTTTTTACTTCTCTGAGGTTTTATAGCTGGAAGTAATTAGTTAGTTTTAGTCTAGATAGGCTCTCTCAGTTATAGCTTATTTTAATAGTGCTTAGAGGCAGATTATTCTATTTTCAGTTTTTAAAATTAGGATAGAGAGATATTTTTATACTATTTTAATAAAAAAATATTAATATAATATAATGAAAATATAATATATTATCTTATTATTAAGAAAAGATATATAAGTAAGTATAAAGATTAGAAAGATTACTAAAGAAAGTTATTTATAGACTTATATTAGAAACGAGAAGACTAAGTGATAGTTATATTTATACTCTTAAAACTAGTAGATACTCTAGAGACCTAAAAAGTATTCAGAAACTGGTATTTATATAGTTTCACTAAATAAACTTTTATAACTTTATATTATAAGATTATTATTAGTAAGGTATTTATAAACTTAGTCTGTAGGTAGATTAGGAATTACTTTACTAAATATAATAGAAAATAATAATTATAATAATAATTACAGAATAATTAAGAAAGTAGTCTTATTAAGCTGATAAGTATAGCGGGATTAATCTATTTATCTGAAGATTAGTAAAGGGATAAATAAATAGACTATTTAAATACTTCTAATATAGAGAAGATAGTTAGGTAAAAGGAAGATTACTATAATTTAAATATTTCTAATATAGAGAAGATAGCTAGGTAAAAAGGAAGATTACTATAACTTGAATGCCTCCTTTTTAGAGAAGATAATGCGTGAGGATAGTTGTATTCAGACTTTTAGATACTTCTGAAGAAGGAGAAGATAGATAATATTGGAATTACTGTAAATTACTAATCTATTAAGGTTTTTAGGAAGATCAACCAGTAGCTTTATATGGAATTGAATCGAAATATTACGTAATAAAGATAAAAAGATAGTAAAAGATTTTATATAGATAGTCTTATCTATAACTTTTATTAATATCCATAACTCTTATTAACGTCTATAGCTTTTATGAAGGATAATAAAAAAAAAACAAAAAAAAAACAAAAAAAAAACAATAAAAACTTTACTTCAGACGATATTTATAGACCCACACTTTAGTTATTATACTTATTTAACTATTTCCTTTTTTTAGTCTAGATCTTTTTTTTTCTTACTACTGAAGCCTCTTTATTCCCTATTTCTTAATAATAGCTAGAATTTATATTTATTACTTCTTTTTAGATTATAATAGGTGAATATTTCTATACTATTTAAATAAACCTGCTGCTAGGCTAATAGACTAACTAACTTATTTATAGACTAACGCCGTTAACTATATTTGAATATAACTATTTATTTAACTGCTACAGCCTTATAGATACTACGGATCCTATAGATACTATGGATTATGCAGAGGCTATAGTTACGCGGATGCTACAGCTTCTGTAGGCTACAGTTACAGCTATACGTATAGCGAAAATGTTAAAAATTAACGAAAGTAATAAGTAAACCCCCGAAAATCATAAAAATAACAGCTATAGCTATATTAATTAATTCATAAGACCTATAGTAATGCGTATAGCTATAGCTACATAGGTTATAGTTATATTACAGCTATATATATACTACCTTAGGGCCCTCGAGGTCTCACGAAAAAGAAGAATAAAACCTAACCGAATATAGCTTTATAGTTATAATAATTTATTAATTGTTACGTATATAAAACTATATTAAAAATATCTAGTTTGAAAGGAAAGACTACTTTGGGGAGGAAGAATACCCCCAGGGGTAGTATATATACCCCACGTAGCGATTTTAATAGACTTCTAGCTAGGAGAGATAATATTTATAGATATGAAAGTGGTTTGTTGGTATGAACGATAAGGGCTTCGTGGCTAAGAGGTTATGTACGTATATACGTATAGCTGAGGGCTATGGTTCGAATCTGTTTTTGACTTTTTTTTTTTTACTCTGTGGGGCTAGTCAGGTTTTTGTTTTTGTCTGGATTTTTGAACGCGTGGGGGTGTAGGCTTTCAAAAATAGGGAGGATTATGATAGGGTTAGGTCTGTAAACAGGCCTATTTACATAATATAAGTAGCCTCATAAAGTATAAATAGCTAGGTTCATTACAGATAGATAGAAAGAATATAATTTCCTTTCTCTCCAGAATCTAAGACCTACTATTCAGAATAGCTTAGCTTTTAGACTGTAGATCTGCGAATGTAATTCTATAGTTTTAAAATATTTTTCTAATATTTTCCATCTGTTTTTGCTTCTCTCAGGTTTTATAGCTGGGGGTGGTTAGTTAGTTTTAGTCCAGATAGGCTCTCTCAGCTATAGCCTATTTCAAGTTATAAGAACTACTTACTAGAGTATATTATAATAATATTCTTATTATAATAGAATAACTTACTAAATATATTTACTTTATTCCCTATAAAAAATTAAGTATAGTAGAAGATTTTAGATATATTTTCCTTAGAATTATTATTAGCTAATATAGATTACTTCAGGAAATTATATCTAATAGAGATAAACTTTTTATATCTAAGCTTTAGAAATTCCTAATTTTATAACTTAGAGTGAAATACTATCTATCTACTACTTTCTACTTATAAACTGATAGCTAGACTAAATATATTAACTAGATCCTTAAAATCTACTTTAGATACTATTATAATAAGGTTAAGCCTGGAAACAGACTTATTTATATAATATAAGTAGCCTTATAAGTATAAATAGCCAGATTTATTACAGATAGATAGAAAGAATATAATTTCTCTTCTCTCTAGAATCTAAAACCTACTATTCAGATTAGCTTAGCTTTTAGACTGTAGATCTGTAAATGTAATTCTATAATTTTAAAATACTTTTTTAATATTTTCTATCTATTTTTGCTTCTTTTAGGTTTTATAGCTAGGAGTGGTTAGTTAGTTCTAGTCTAGATAGGCTTTTCCAGCTATAGCTTATTTTAATAGTATCTAGAGGCGGATTATTCTGCTTTTAGTCTTTAAAGCTGGAATAGAGAGATATTTCTATATTATCTTAATAAATAAATATTAATATAATATAACTAAAATATAATATATTATCTTACTATTAAGAAAATATATATAAGTAAGTATAAAGATTAGAAAGATTACTAAAGAAAGTTATTGATAAATGTATATTAAAAATAAGAAGATTAAGTAATAATTATATTTATACTTTCGAAACTAGTGGATATTTTAGAGACTTAGAAAGTATTTAGAAACTAGTATTTATATAATTTCACTAAATAAACTTTTATAATTTTATATTATAAGATTATTATTAGTAGGATATTTGTAGATCTAGCCTGCAGGTAGATTAGGAATTACTTTACTAAATATAATAGAAAATAATAATTATAATAATAATTATAGAATAATTAAGAAGGTAGTCTTACTAAATTAATAAGTATAGTAGGATTAACCTGTTTGTCTGAAAACTAGTAAAGACACAAAGAAATAGACTATTTGAATACCTCTAATATAGAGAAGATAGCTAGGTAAAAAGAAGACCACTATAACTTAAATACCTCTAATATAGAGAAGATAGTTAGGTAAAAGGAAGATTACTGTAACTTAAATACCTCTAATATAGAGAAGATAGTTAGGTAAAAGGAAAACTACTGTAACTTAAATACCTCTAATATGGAGAAGATAATACGTAAGGATAGTTATATTTAGACTTTTAGATACCTCTAAAGAAAGAGAAGATAGATAATATTAAAATTACTATAAATTACTAATCTATTAAGGTTTTTATGAAGATTAACTAGTAGCTTTATATAGAATTAAATTAAAATATCATATAATAAAAATAAAAGAATAGTAAAAGATTTTATATAGATAGTCTTATTTACTATTCTTATTAATAATAAGTAATTAGAATATTATTATTATTACTTACTATAATAATTTTATAATATAATATAACTTATATAAGATAGTTTTGTGAAGGGCTGGACTTAAGTTTATTTAACTGGAAGGTAGCGTAAAATACTATTTATTTAGAACTAAGGAGTAAAAGAGAAACTTTTATGAGTGTGTGGAAAAGTCTGTATATATAATGCTATATGGAGCCTACTGAGGCCCCACCCGGGCGAGGGGGTTAGCTTCAGATACTTAAGTATAGCTCTAGCTGGATATCTGGATATAGTCTGTAATATTACCTCCCTCCTCCCCAGCTGCCGCCTAGCTGGAGGCTATAGGCTGGATCTCTATTATTATCCATAATTAGCTTATATATTACCTTATACTACTCTAGGGTTATTATATCTGTAATAGTGTTAATAGGCTCCTATATAGAGTTTATATATTCTTCCTATTTAATGAGAGCTTCTTATTAGTATTCTCTCTCCACCTAGTATATCCTTATAGTAAGAATACTTTTAACTAGCTATTTAACCTTCCTATTATTATCCACTAGCAGTAGCGGCTAGCTATTAACTATAACTTACCTAGGTAGCAGATTAGTGGCGGCTCTCTAGAGTAAATCTATATAGAATTGTAGGTAAATAGATCCTGGAGTATTTAGCTTTATAATATATAGTGAGAGGATCTTCACTACTATATATTTATAGTGTAGCTAAACTAGTTTTTAGTTTAGCTTTAGTAACTTATAGTTAGATATATTTAACTATACCTTATTACTAACTTAGTATTAATCTGTAGGGAATTAGGTTCTATTCGCCTAAGCTTCTAACCTCTACTGGGTGGTAGTTATTTCTATATAGATATATATTATTATTAACTATATTCTCTTAACTAGCTGGTAGGCTGCAGCCTCACTATTACTAAGTAGTTCTGTATACTCCTTAGTGACTGGGATAGAGTTAATATAATATTTATAATCTATAAAGAAAGATATAGTCCCTATTATATTATATTACTAGTTACAGAAGGTTAACTATATAATAGGTAGTAGGTTATCTTAGTTATCTTGGGACTAGTAGGTAAATACCCTTAAAACTACTTAAATCTCCTAGTTATATTATTTTATAATCCTGTTAGTCTATAGGTGATAACTAGTGCTTAATAGGTATATAATATCTATTAACCTACAGAATTCCTTCTAGAAGTAACTTATTTAGTTAGACTTTCTATTACTTATAATAGAGTGTAGTATTCTATAGAATCTGTAGTAGTAACTGAGGAACTACTGGATATATATTTCTATCTCTATTATGTTTATCTCTTCTAATATAGAGGCTTTACTTAGTTAATTAATAATAATCAAGAGGTAATAGCTACTTTATCTTTTTGTAGGGGGTAAGTTAGTAATAAAGTCTATTAATAGATTAGAATGTAACTAGTTAGGTATTAGTAGGAGTTTTAGGAATTCCTTTTTAGCCTGCCTCTAGATATAAATACTTCTATATATATTATAGTTATATATAAATTAGTGGATACTCTATAACTATCTAGACTAATAGAACTGTTAGCTTATAATCTCCAGAGTATTATTATACTCTAGGTAGCCTATAGGGGAGGAGTTATATAACTTCTATACTAACTTAATCCTAAGCTTATTAAGGAGGTTATTACTTTCTTTACTATTTAGTATCTAAAGTTTCTCTCTGAAGGTAAGTTATTCTAGTGTATTAATAATATATTTAGCGATCTAGACTTTAATATAGAGGTTAGGGGGGAAGCTATACTCTCCCTACTAGACTATTATAAAGATCTATTAGTATGAAGAGTCTCTCTTAGTAGTATAATTCTATATTTCTTATAGATCTAGTCTTCCTTTAAAAACCTAGATACTAGTAATATCTATATATTCTACCTGGGGCTCTATAGGGATAGTAGTATCTAGAATAACCTATATTATTTATCTTTATTATTTCTTATTATTCTATTTTTTGGGAGTATCCTATTCCCTCTAAAAGAGGATATTAGAAGCTACTATCTGGGTATCTGGCTGATACTTAAGGTAAAAGTTATATTAAGATAACTTCTCCGCCCACTAGCTTTACTATTTTGTAAGCTATTGTTTCTTTATAAAGTATTTGAGGCTTTTATAGTTAGTGAGGATCTTAAACTTCCTGGTGCTTTATAGCTCTATCCTCTACGTCTATAAATATTCTAGTACTATAAGAAGTTCCTTATTATAGATTAGGTAATTAAACTCTGTGGGGGTTAGGCGTTAGGAGTGGAAAGCTATTAGATACCTCACTCTAGCCTTATTAGCTTAGATTAATATACCTCTTAGGGTATACTCTAAATAGTTTATCTCTATTATTATTAGAGTATTAGGGTTAAATATCTACAGAACTAGTTCTGTAATGAAGAGTTATTTCAGTATGAAGAAAGCCTCCTACTGCTTTAATTCCCAGTTAAAAGGAACTAACTTCTGAGTTAGGCAGTTTAAAGGCTTTATAATAATACTATACTGAAGTATAAAGACTTTATAGTAATTTATAAACTTAAGGAAACTGTAGATACTTTTTAGTAAGCTGGGGGAAAGCTAGTTAGTAATAATTTCTAATTTCTCAGAATTATAAGAGAAACCCTTTCTAGCTATTATAATATACCTAATATACTTAACTATAGTGACTAAAAACTTATATTTCTTAGGATCTAATTTAAGGTCTGTATCAATAAAGTAGCTAAGTATCTAGTAGACCTTCTCTTTATACTCCTTTTATAAGCTACTAGTATAAATAAAGATATTATTAATATATACTATAATAAAATTATCTAGAAACTATTATAGATAGCTATTAATATACTATTAAAACGTAGTGGGGGCACTAGTAAGTCTGAAAGAATATATTACCTATTTAAAGAAGTTATAATATATCTAAAAAGCTATTTTCTCCTAATCTACTTTATTAATTCTGATCTTATAGAAT
>MASP02001086.1:0-26658 GCA_001693025.2 Colletotrichum lindemuthianum | reverse complement strand
GGGGGGGGGGGTGGAAGGGCTAAAGTTATACTTCAGGGGGCAACATATTCACTAATAGTCGCAATAGAAAGTAAGCTATCAGCCTCTCCTGTAATTCAGTATAAATAAAATATTAATTATATATATATTAAGAATATCCAGAATATAGCTAAAGTATTAGTCTATATTAATAGTAATATTAGTAATAGTATAAAAATTATATATAGATACTCCAGAATCTTAATAGTAGGGAATATATTACTATCTGGAGGAAATATCCAGAATAGTAATAAGATTAACTTAAGTAACTTCAGTTATTAAAGTTTCCAGAAAATTCCTTTATATTCCCCATAATTTAAGGAAACTATAATTTAAGGAATTACCTAGATTTCTATATATAATTTCCAAGAAAGAAATATAGAAACCTTCTAGATATTCTGGAGTATTAATCAGCATTAATCTCTATAATTCCTTAGAGAATATCTATATAAAGAGAGATTATTTCTCTAAGATTCTATAGAAAAGAAATATCCTTATTCTCCCAGATATTACCTGCATATAACTGCAACAATAAACCTCTACTCTATTTTTTTTATATTCTATAGTTTATTTATATAAAATATATATTAAGGTTATATTATATTAATATAAATCCCCAGGGCCTATTATTAACTTTAATCCAAATTAGTATCCTTATATATCTGGTTTCGAGAATAAGGTTAAGTTATATCTATCCTCAGTATAAATGATATATCAACTTTACTTAGTAAATAGTTTAACTATTCCTCTCTCTTAAATCACTAATACTAGTAATAACTATATTATTTTCCTAATATAATATAAGCTATCTATATATATTTATAGAATATCAGCTGCTTCTAGCCTAGGTTTTACTTTAATATTTATTAATATTCTGGTCCATATACTAATTCTACACTGTATGAACCTAGTATATATTAATCTTATATAGCTACTTCACTATTATAAGTAGTAATAGCTTAACTATTATCTATAATATAATCTGTAAGAATAATCTAGCTATAAGCTAAATTATATAAAATATATATCTATTATATATATTTTCTATATTAAAACTCTAAAGTTTTAATACTCTATACACTAGTAGTATTCTGATGCTAATAGAGTATATATTCTATATATATACCGAAATAGGCTATGGCTTAGAGAGCCTATCTGGACTAAAACTAACTAACTACCCCCAGCCATAAAACCTAGAAGAAGCAAAAACAGATGGGAAATATTAGAAAAGTATTTTAAAAGCGTAGATTCGTATTCGCAGATCTACAGTCTAAAAACCAAACCAATCCAAATAGTAGGTCTTGAATTCTGAGAAGAAGAGAAGTTGATTCTTTCTATCTGTCTGTAATGAACCTGGCTATTTATACTTATGAGGCTACTTATGTTACGTAAATATGGCTGTTTACAGGTCTAACCCCATCATAATACTTTATATATACTAATTCTATTGTAGCTATAATGCCCTCCTAATTAAATACTGCTACTGAGGAGATTCTAGCTAATTATAAGTAAGAACTCAATATACTTTATATAGTCTAGATATATACCTAATAAATATCTAGTATTATAAAGCTTTATACCTGAAGTAAGAAGCAGCATAACGCTAATTTTAGTTATAAGTCTGTATATATATGTAACCTATTATTTACTTTACTAATATATATACTAATAATATACTAATTATAAATTCCAGTTAACGAAACCTAATATTCTTATAATTAGCTGTATTTATAATACGTTGGAGGTAATTATAGATATCTCTTGAATATACTATATATATATACTACTCATACTCAGAGTGTTAGGAAATAATATATAACATATTACAAATACATAATATATTACATATCACATTTTACAGTTTACAAATACAAATACATTACAAATATGTTTGATGTATTACGAGTTTTACCTTTTTCATGTATTTGTATTTATAATGTAATAGACTCAAAGATTTTGTATTTGTATTATATTAGAAATATGTGTAATTATATTTTTATTGTTTGCAATATATTATATTTTGATAAAATATAAGAAATATATATTAATAATTCTGTCTATTAAATTACTATATAGAGCTTTATTATATTAAGCTTAATATTAGTATATAAAAGCTGCTTTTAACGTTTACTTTAATAGTTCTATATACTATATTAAAATGTATAGGTATTATATTATAATTAATACTAATATAATATATATATTTATACTTGTAATATATTAGGCTATGAAATGATATAAATACAAATACATGTATTAGCTATTACATGCATTATATTACAAATAAATGTTTTTGTATTTGTATTAGATGTATTTGTAGTGTTATAATATTCTGCTAATACTATATCAGTTATAATAACCTTCAATTTACTGCTAGCTATAGTATCTACTTTTATTATATAAGTATTATATATATATAGTACTAGAATACTATATATTTAAGTTATTATCTACTTACTATTTACTTACTATTTGCTAAATTATAACTAATAGTTCATATAGCTTATAGTATATATCATGTGGAGCCACCAGAAGGTCAAGGAATTTTGAATAGTTTCCAAATTCCTGTTAATATTCTTTTTATTATACTTAAATATTTAAGCTACAATAATTAACTTATATTATCTAAGAATAATAAAAGACTTCGAATAAATATCTAGAAATCTTAAAACTCCCTTTAAATAGATTCAGTATTAACTTAGCTCTAATATTAACTATATTAGATCTAGATATATATTTTAGCTAAATTATATATATATTTATAATAACTATAAACCTTATAGTGTAATAAGCCTAGGCTTCGGCCGTAGGTTTTGATTATTATATAAGCAGTACGTATATATAAGCTGTAAGCCTACGTCTATAGCCTTAAACTTAGGAATAGTGGCAGGATATACACAATTTATATACTATACTACTCTTTATAATCTGGAATGCTACTTTTGCAATTAAGGCGCTCTTTATACTATAAATCTGCGAATATAGCGTACGTTATTTAATATAATTTCTGGAGTCTTCCCCCTTTTTTCTATTACTGAAGGATTAGGCTTAGGTAAGGTTATTTTATTTATTCATTTTAGTTATTTCAGCCTAAGCAGCTAGCGTCTATTTTAATAATACTTAAAGGTAAATATATCTTTTCTTAATTTCTTATACATTAAAATAAGGAGGTATTCTTACGCTATTTTAGATAAGTTAAAGTTAAAATTCATAGTATAATATATTATTTTAACTAGCTGGATAATACTAAGAACCTTAAGATTTCTAAATAAAGCTTCTTAAATTCAATATAGTTATAATAAGCTTATTTGCAAACTTAATATTAATAAATAGTAAAGAATAATAGCTATATTCTCACTATAGATTAATAGAAGTATAACAGATTCTAAAAGTAATATAGGGAACTTAAAAAATTATTTTTTTCTTTGCAAAATAAAGTAAAGCTTCTAATTTAGCCTAAAAAGTAGTATCTAATTTACAATAATATAATAAAGAA
Source organism: Colletotrichum lindemuthianum (assembly GCA_001693025.2). Classification (NCBI taxonomy): domain Eukaryota; kingdom Fungi; phylum Ascomycota; class Sordariomycetes; order Glomerellales; family Glomerellaceae; genus Colletotrichum; species Colletotrichum lindemuthianum. The sequence goes on along the minus strand of MASP02001086.1, from coordinate 23,144 downwards.
AATAAGAAAGAATTATATATAAAATTAAAAAAATCCAGAATAACTTATTAAGTTAAAGAAACTTTCGTAAAACTAATAAGTCCGATAATATTAACCTACTTAACCTTTATTAAGGGGTAGTAAAATAATATAAGAAGAGGTAAGTTAATATGGAAATAGATTACTTATAAAATAGAACGATTTACAGAAAGATAGTAAAAATATTATATATTATATTATAACTAAAAAGTAGTAAAATAGGGAAAGCTACAGAAAATATAAACCTATACTACTAATATTAAGGCCTAAGAGAGAAGAATAAATTTGCAAGACTAACTTTATATAAAAGTAAGAATAAAGTATTTAGGGAAGCCTGGAAAGAGAATACTAGAGGAATTAAACCTAATTAAGGTAGCTAATCTTTTATATAATATTAAAATTTGCTTTATTACTATATACTAATAATTAAAAAAAAACTAAAAACATAATAATTACTATAATAACTACTAAATAATTAAATACTAATAAGGGGAAGGCTTTAAAGCTACTCCAACTAACTATTACTAATTTATCCTTTAATAATGGAGCTTTTAAGAAGATCTAACCTTATATAATAAATATTCTGGAGGAATTAGATAATATCTCTTTATCTAACTATAATGTAAACTAAAACTATTAAGTATCTACCTTTAAGGTTTCTAATATTTTACTTAACTATATAATAACTGTGAGGAATTTTATAATACTCTCTAAGTTTCAGTCTATCCAGCTAATAATAATAAAGATAGTTTCTTAGTTTAAGAATACCCCTAAATCTATAAGTAATAATATTTCTCACTTTCTGGATAACTATAAAGTTATATTTAAGATATTATATAAATTAAAGTATAAGATAGTTACTCAAATATCCTTTTACTATAGTATATAATATAGATATATAATTAAAATTATAGTAGCTAATAAGTTTATTTAGTAGGTATCTAGAAATACTCTAATAAATATCTATAATATTATAGATCCTATAGCTAATTATAATTCTAATAAGAAACTTTATACTATAAGCTATAATATTAATTTAGCTTCTAATACTTTATCTAAAGTAATTAACTATCTAACTATTATAAATAACTTTTAAGAGAGAGTAACAATCCGTGGGGATATTACTTTATCTAATATTAATTTTATCTATATCTTTTTATACTAACTTCTATTTCAATTTCTTAAGAAGATTACTAGAAATCTTTATTATAAGATTTCTTAAGTAGTTAAAATATTCTGGTATTTCTTTAAGTATTTACTAACTAAATAGATAGGTAACTAGATTCTCTTTAAATAATTTACTAATTAGCTAGCTTCTATAGAAACCTTAGTAGCTTTTATAAATACTATCTTTTAGTTAAAGATTATAAAGACTGCTAAGAAGGCTAATATAGTTATAAATAAACTTAGCTTTCATAGTAAGTAGCTTTTAAGTTAGTTTAAAGACCTAAGTTTTAACTAGATAATTATTACTAAAATAGAAGCTAGCTTACAGAAGCTTATAGATAGCTTTAGAGAAACCTAAAGCTTAGTAGTAGAATTATATATTATTAAGCTAAGTAACTATAATAATTATATAGTTTATATTATAGATTTAGTAGTTTAGTATAATAATATTTATAGAGGTTAGCTTTTTAGAAGCGAAGGAGGTAGATTTTAAGATTAATTCAGTTTTTAGAATAATTAGAATTAGAATTAATTTAGATTAACCACTTCCTTACTATACTACTAATCTAAAATAAACAGCCACTAAAGGTTTAAGTACTAGTAGCTATTATAGTATACCTCTAAAGATCTTTACTACTTTAATATACTTAACTGCTACTATTATATTCAATAGATTTACTAAAGTCTGGAAAAAGTTAAGAGTAATATTGTTTTTAATAGATAAGTTAGTAATTAGCCTAACTGTAAGATAGTTTTTCTCTTTATTACTAAGAGGCTTCAGTAGTTTCCAGTAGCTTTATTAATATTAGTTTATAGGTAAATTTAGTATACTAACTTCCAAAATCTACTATAATAATATAATTAAAGTAAGATATAGTAGTGGTTTATAAGAATTAGATTTCAGAATAAATATTAAACTACTTAAATTTAGTGAATAATATCTATTTCTATAAAGATTCTATAGAAAGGCCAGCTAGTATTAGAAAGGAGGGAAGGTTAGATAGAAGATATTTATATAGTTTTAGATATTATAGTAATTAAGCTTATATCAGTAGAGTATATTAATATAGTTTTGGAAAACATACTAGATAAAGATTACTTCAAGGAGGTTAAAATAGTAGAAAGAATAAAGCTAATTAATAACTGCTATTTACTATATAACTTATATAAGCTAAAGATTACTATATTTATAACTCTAATTACTATATATTAAAAGTCTGTAACTATATAGATATTTAAAAATATAAAGGTAATAAAGTTTATATTTAATAATAAGAAGATACTACCTAACTTAGAGAAGCTAACTTAGTAATAGCCTATTTAAAAAAGTAGTAAAGGTAAAATGTCTATATTTATAGTTTTAATTAGTAAAGAAAATTAAAATCTTATATACTATATTTATTATAAGAAGGTTAATAGGTAAGTTTGAGTTCCTAAGAAGCTACTTTACTATAACTAACCTATATATACTTAAGTAAGCTATAAGTATATAAAGATAGTTATAGATAGCTACCTTAGTAATAAAGGAATTTAGAATATTTTTCTTTCTATAGACAAGAATTTTATAGAACTTTATAATAAAGTTAGGAAGTAGAGTTAGATAATCTGCAAATAGATAAAATATTGGAATTATAAGTATACTAAGCTATAAGTAATAATAACCTCTCTACTTTCCGGAATATTTAGTAATATAGGGAAAGTGTATTTACAAACTTAATTTAGTAATATTATATAAAGTTATAGTGTAAATATTCAGGTAGTAGACTTTATAGTTAAGATTATCTTTATAGTGGATTAGATAATAATAGCTTTAGCGATAGTATATAACTTTATTATAATATATTTCTGGGTTAATGTTTAATTTACAGACCCAGTAGACTCTAAAGTTTATAGAATTATTAATATAGATTCTATAATTAATATTATCTTTGAGAAGTATATACAGATAGCTAATTTATAGTCTTATATAATTCTAATAAGATTAGGTTTCTATAATATTACTAATATTAGTTATATAATTAATCTTACTAAAGTAATAATAGAGAATATTTAGTTAGGTAATTACTATATCTCTAATATAGGGTTTTGTATTATATCTAAAAGTTATATTATAAAGAGTTTAGTTTTAAATACCTTATTTATTATTAAGACCAGAATAATATTAAACCACACTCTAAACTAAATTATAGATATATTTTAGTTTGAAAATAATAAGCTGAATATTCTACTGTTATTCTATATACTTAACTTAATAGTAAAGTTCTATAATATTATTATAGATATAGATAGTTTCAACTAGATTCAAAAAGTATATAGCTTTTTCTTTCTGTAGGGAAGGAAAACTAGTAGCTTTTACTGATAACTTTATATTAGCGGATAGTTATTCTTTTATAGAAAGAAATAGTTAACGTAAGGAAGAGAAGGAGGAAAAGTTAGATATACTACTATGTAGCTTTGATTTAGATTTTATAGATTTTAAGTTATATTTAAAAAATTAGATACTAAAAGAGGTTTAGGTATAGCTAGATAATAATAAAGAAGTTATTATAGTAATTAAGAACTTAGAGAAGAAGTTTCAGAAGATTTTGGAGGTTTTAGTTTACTAAACTATTAAGCTAAAAATTCAGGAGATTTACTATATTATTATATCTTTTAGAAAATATAGTCTAGACTGCCTATTCTATAATAGCAAATATCTCTATAGTTTTTACAGATTTAAACTGTTAGTATAGTAAGCTTTAGTAAGAGGAAAGAAAAGTTAAAAAAGTGTCTATTATAGAAGTTAAAAGGTAGTAGTAATATTAATTACTATATTTAATAGATAGAAGGAGAATATTCCAGATATAACTAAATATATAGTAGCAGTAAATATATAAGGAGAATCAGTTAAAGATATTAATATAATATATAAAATATGAAATAAGAATATTAACCTAATTAATAATATACTATCTGATGAAATAACTTCAGAGGGTAACTTTAAGTGGAAACTGAAGATATAGGTAGAAATAAAGAAAAGTATTAAGAATAATACTCAAAGATAATATATAGATATAATTACGCTAAAGTTTTTAAAGATTACTACTAGGAAATATTAAACTTCAGAATATCTAAATTAAATTATAGATTCAGTTAGCTACTTACGTAAGTTAAAAAAGAAACTTCTAGTGGAAATTCTAAAAATATAGAAGTAAAGTTTAACTTATAACTTTAGCTATTATAGTAAGCTACTTAAGTTAGTAATACTACTATAGATAATTAAAATCATCTTATATAAAATATAGTAAGTAAAACTATTCTAATTTCTAAGAAATTAATTGAAAATATTATTAAGATTCTTAGAGTTTATATTTAGAATAGAATTCTGAAGTATAGTTATATTATATACTGAAATTCTTTCTTTCTTATTAGAAGAAAGAATAGTAAGATAAAATTTATTAACTTAGCTATAAAAACTAATAATATTATAATTTAAGATATAAAGTTGCCGCCTGAGGCAGATAGATTCTCAGAAGATTTTAGTATATATAAGTTTTTATTCCTTCTTAATATTTTCTCAGGTTATAATTAGATTCCTCTTAACCTAAAAAGTAGAAACTTAACTATATTTGTAACTTTATTAGATTTACTAAGATACTATATTTTACTTATAGAAGATACTAACTTTATTACTTAGTTTATAAGAATTATAATAAGGATCCTCTATAACTTAATTTCTAACTATTATAAAGCTTTCCTAAATAATATTATAATTAGAAAGTTAATAATAATATATAATAAAGAAGATAATTTATATTATCTAGGTATTTATAGATATATTCTGAAGTATATTTAGAATATTCATAAGGTTTTAGTAAATATTAAACTTACTAGCTATATTATTATAGCAGTAAAGTTACAGTAAATATAGGAAACTATTACTATTATAAACTATATTTATAGAATATATAGCTAACAGCCTAAAGAGTTTAAAATTACTAGAATTGAGAAGTAAATAATATATTATAATATCTCTAAAGTCTATCTATTTCTAAATATTACTACTTTTTATTAAGTTTAGATAAAGAATTATTCTGCTATTACCTAGCTACTTAATAACTTACTTAAAAAGAATATTTCTTTTTAATAGCTTAACTTTCAGAAGATAGTAATAAGCTAGCTGTAGAATAAACTTTATAATATTTTAATATTTATATCTATTAACTATAGCTAAAAGGAAGACTAAATTTACTTAATAGTAGATACTAGTAAAACTAGCTGGAATATAGTTTTTAGATAGTTTATTAAATAGAAGAAAGTTATTACTTACTATAAAAGTAGTTTATTTATAGGTTTAAAGCTTAATTATAATATAGAAAAGAAAAAGCTTTAGGATATATTAAAAACCTTAAAGTCGGTTTATAACTATCTATATAGCTAGTTTTCTTTAGTAGAGATAGATATAAAAATACTAGTAACTTAACTTAATAGTATGACCTTAGATCTTCCAGAAGCCTTTATTATTTACTGAATATTTTAGATATAGATATTTAATTTTAAAGTTTATTATATTAGTAGAATAGTAAACTTAGCAGCTAATAGGTTATTTTAGAAACCTTCTGGATTCTCCAATAAAGTTAATAATATAGGGGAGAGAAATATTAATAATTAGATTAATAAGTAAATCTTTTTTGCAGATATAAATACTTAAGCTTTCTTTAATTAAGTTTATTCCCTTAGTAATAGGTAATATATTAAGAAGGTTTTTAATATAAATATTACCTTAGCTACTGGCAGTAATATAGATTTAGAATTAATATTTTCTGGCGTTATATTAAGTAATATATAGATCTAGTTATATATATTTCAGTAGATTACTTACTATTTAGTAATTTTAAAGAAGCCCCCTAATATTAGCTTGATCTATTTTAAAGTTTTTAGATATAAGATATTAACCTTTTAACTATATAATTTACTACCTTTTACTAAAGCTATTCTATATAAGCTAATATTATAGTAAGTGGAAGATAATTTTATAATTTATTAGAAGTTTATTACTATAGTGTTGCGAAGGAGGCACTATAGAGTGATGAAAATAGGTTGATCTCTCTAAAATGAAGCTATGGGGTGAAGGGGTCTAAATACTCCTGAATCCACGCGAAGCTACATATAGCTATATATAGCTGGAAGCTTCGTAATATACCCCCCCAGTCTCGCGTGTATAGCGTGAGGCTGAAAATGAAGCTGAATATATATACTAAAACCAGCTATATCTCTAGATATCTAGTGTTTCGAAGCGTTATATTACTATATCTACTGCAGGAAGTTTCTATAGGTTAACTTTATTTTGTTTATATTATAGGAGATATTTCTATATCTGCTACTAATAGCTACTATAATATACTTCTTTTAGCTTCAGGAAGTAGTTAATTTATATCTACTGAGAGTGGTCTCTATAGATTAATATTACTTTATATCAACTAGCTGAGGCTTTCTCTATATTTATTATTAATAATTACTGCAGTATACCTTACTTAGTATTTAATATTTTCAGGTAATTAAGATACCTAAAGCTTCTCCTCTAGTTATCTTTTAAGCTATATTTATACCCTAAGGCACTTCTATATAAAAACTTTTAGTTTCTCTAAAATCTGCTTTTTGTTACCCTCTAAAAGGATAGTTTAATATATAGCTTTTATACTTTATAATATTATCTCTAAATAGCTATATTATCTTACAGCCTATTAGTAATTACAGCTATAAGGATAACCTTTTATATTACTATCTCTATAGCCTCTATTTACTTTAGGAGTTTTTTATAAAAACTTTTTATTTTAAGATTATATAGTTTTTTTATTACTAGTTAATAGGTAGTTAGTATACTCTAAAAATATTATGAAAACTCTAAAGCTATTTTTACTTACCCTTCTGTAGTTTAAAATATCCAAAAATATTATACTATACTTAAGGATATTACATAGTATTTTACCTAGCTTAATAGAGTTATATAACTTAAGGAGGTATTATCTTACCTATTTAGGGGTAAGTTAAACTGAAATTACTTCTAAAAATATCTATACTATAAGAGTCTTTTATATATTAAGGATCTTATGTACTCTTATATACTAAAATACTTTATATTAGTTATTATATTAAATCTCTAGATTAATAGAAGATTTAGCTTTTACCAGTATACTGTAGTATTTATTTTAGATTACTATAATTATAGTAAGTAGTGTGGATACTATATATATTTTAAGGCTGTATACTAAGGTCTAAATTAAAGTATTGATCTTATAAATAAGAGTATTTTAAATTATTATTAAAATCTCTTAACTAACTATATTATTAATTTATTATTATATAAGGTGGTAGTTTATAGTAAGTTCTTTTCGCTTTACTATATAGATTCTATAGTTTACTATATAGCTTATATACTTATTATAAATATCTATAATTATAATAATAGTAGGAGGCGTTAGCTTTTCTTCTCTAGAGGTTGCCTGGTGTATATAATATTATATAGCTTATTTAGTATACCTCTAAATAAAATTAACTTAAGCTTCCTCTTAATACTTTATATATATTTTATTAAGTATAGGGGAGTGAGGTATATATTACGTTAAATTGGGGGTATTAGTTACCTCAGGATTAATATACTTCCAGATAGTATTTTAGATTATATAGTAATATAGTTAAATAAACTATATAGGTTAGTTTCTTTATTTTGAAAGGAGTATACTAGCTGAGGGCTGTAAAGTTAGGGTAAATATTATGAAAATTAGTAAAAAAGAGGTGTGAAACTTGATAAACTATACTGGCTATAAGCCTCTATATATTATAAATAGGGGTGTGAGATATAGATATTATAATATCTAGAACTAAGCTTATAACTGTCGCGAAGGAGGTACTGCAGAGTGATGAAAATAGGTTAATCTCTCTAAAACGGGGCCATGGGGCGAAGGGGTCTAAATACCCCTGAACCCACGCGAAGCCACATATAGCCACACGTGGCTGGAGGCTTCGCAACATACAGTATATAATAAAGATAGATATTATAGTTAAGAAGTAGTTTTTTGCAGACTAGCTAACTAATACTGCTAAATAGATATATATAGGAAGGTTTATAAGGTGGTAAAGTATTATCTAGACTGTTATTTATATTAAGTCTAATATACTAATAACCTTTATAACTTTATAACTTAATAAGGATATCTATTTAGCTATATTAACTTAGATATTTAGAAAGTAGGTAAATAGTATTTTACTAAAGTTAGAGATCTTTTTACAGAATAGCTGGAGATATAATAGCTAGATAAAGTAATATTAAAAGCTATTATTAAGTTCCTATAGAAAGAAGTTATTATATAATATAGTCTTGATAGTATACTTATTATTAGTAATAACCTTAAGAATAAGTAATATATTATTAAACTTAATAAGTAGTATAGTATAAAGTAATAGGTTACTTCTATCTATAATCTATAGGCTTATAAAGTTATTAAAGTTAGATACTAGCTAATTACCTATATCTTATTAGTATAAATAGTAGGAAATAGTAATAAAGATTCTTACTTCCTACTGTCTGTAATATTATTTATAAATTAAATAACAGTTTAAACCTTAATAAAGTATACCCCCTTTTACCTTAAGTATAAATATAAGGTAATTATATTAATTACAATACTAACGTCTATATAGAAAGCTTTAAACTAAGTATTAATGTAAATAAAGAAGAAGGAATTATAACTATAAATTAGAATATTTACTTAGCTGAAAGAAATAGAGAGAGTATTATCTAAATAATTATAGACTAATATAAGAAAGTAGCTAATAGTTTTAATACTTATTAGGTAATAATTCTTTAAGAAGATAGACTGAAAGTTAGGAATTTTTTATTAGTTTATAATATAAAGTAAACTACTAATAAATTATTAGAATATAAGCTTGAATACTAATAAACTAGATTCTTTTATATATTGCTATATATATTAGACTCTTCTTTATATAAACTAGGAATTCTATCTAAAGAAGAAATTTAAAGTTTAATTTATAATAGAAACTGTCTATAAAGGTTTATTTAAATACTAGCTAGATATTAAAAACCTACTAATTTAAATATCTACAGATTTAAACTAAAGTTAAAACTGGAAAGAATCTTTTCGGCTGAAGGAAAATCAATAACTATTAAAGAGAAAGAAAATATAGAGGAATCTATAGTCCCCAGTAATAATAATAATAATATTATTATTATACTACTAACTTATGGATAAGTATATCTTTTAAATATTAGAAAAACTACCAATCTAATATTAAAGAATTCTGTATTTAAAGTTTATCTTTTAGGTTTGAGTTTAGAGAGAAGGAAAGTATATCTTAAATTACCACTCTGAGATCCAGATTTCTTATCTATTAGTATCTAAAGTATTCTTACGCTAATTTACAGGCTTATAGGATAATTATATTTATATTTTCTTTTCTATTTTATATTTTGCAGAAGTTCTTTTTCTTCTACCTTAGAATTAGAAATTTTAAATTCCAGAGTGTTTCTTTTAGCTTTAGGGAGGAAGATTATAGAAGTAATATTACTTATTTACTATTTCTACTATTTTAAATAGTTAAAAGCTAATTTTAGGTTTTAATAGCTAAAATATTCTTATTTTTTCTTTATAAAGTAAAAGTTTTTATTGAATTATAAAGGGAAAGTATATATTTAAGAAAATATATTAAAGAACGAAAATAATTAGAAGATTAATTTCTATTTATATTTATAAATTTATTATATGTTTGCTATTTCTTTTATTTTAGTATTTTCTTTATTTTTAGATTTTAACTAAAACTATCCTACTAAGTAGCTATAATTTCTTACTATATCTTAATATACTTTTAAATTTAAGAAAGTAGCTTATCTTAAGGAAGTTAAAGAGAAAGCTTTTATATAAAAATATCGGTAGTATATATAAATATAGTATTAGGAATATTATAGATTTTCTTTTACTTAGGAAAAATAATATTAAGAAGGTAAGGGAAATTAAGGTAGACTACTTCTACTATTTTGGTTTTCTTAAAACTTTAAGGAATTTTAGATTTAGATATAGAGAGGCTATTATATTCCCTATTTAGCTAATAAATATTATTTGAATATATATAACTATAGTCTTATTACTATTAGACTTTACTATATTTAAAATTGCAGGTTTCTTAAGCTTTATAAAAGAAATAGTTAGTATAAGAAGTTTCAGAAAGAGAGATATACTTAAAAATGAATTTACAGACCTAAACGCTAATTTTATTATTATATATAATATAAGTTTACTTTTTATAGTAGCTGTAAGATACTATATTTTAACTACTATACCTCTAAATAAAGAAGCTATATATAGTAGCTAGCTAACTAAGAATCCTTTAAGCTTATAAGCTATTAGGAAAGATAATATTTCAGTAAATAAAGATTCAATAATAGAGTGTAAATATTCCTATAGTATATAAATAGATTCTCTTATACATTTAATAATATATAAAAGTATACTAAAATATTACCTATATAACTTAAGGATTCTTATTAAGCTAAAGCTGAAATATAAATATAACCTTAAAGTATTTATTCTAAAATATAATAAGATATAGAAATATAAAACTAGCAATTACCTAATAATTAGTTAGCTTATAAGGAGACGTTAGGTAGGTAGTAAACTTACTATTAGTTTAGCTAGGAAGATTATAACTTATATATATATACTACTTACTAGTTTCTAAAGTATAGAATAGTTAATATTATAAATTATATAGAGGGTATTTAGTTTCCTAAGTTTATAGAAGTGAGGGATATTAATATTTTTGCCTGAAATAAGGTAACTATACTAAAATATAGTAGAAGAAAGTTAATTATAAATAAAGTAAAGTGGAAGCTAGAGAGTTATAAATAAGAAAGAGAGATTAAGTAAGTAAGGATTGAAAGAGATATTTTTATACCTCTCACTATAGTAAATATATAGTTACAGCTTATAAGTTATTAAAAACCAGACTAGTTATAAGGAAGAAATCCTTTTATCTAAAGGAAAGATAATATTTCTTTTAAGTAAATTAGTTAAAAGCTATATATTTACAGACTTATAGGCTATTTAACTAGATATTTTTGCTTTTGAATAACATTTCAACTTTCTCTCTCTTAATATTAATATTAATATTCTAAACTTTCTAAGTTTACTAAAATACTTACTTTAATAAATACTTCTGCTATTATAGACTTTATTAATTTTGCAGTTTAGATTTATAAATTACCTCTATATTATATTCTTAATTTTCTTTCCAGCTTTTATCTATTTAGTAATAACTTTCCCTTATAATATTATAAGCTTAATAGAGTTACCTACCTCTAATAATATTTATATCTTAGATATTAATTAATACTATTAGTAACTTATAGAGCTTAAGGCTTTTTACCTACTTCTAAATCCAAAAGTTAGAATAAATCCACCCCTAATAATATCTTCCAGAAGCTGGTTCTATTAAGAATACTTACGAACCTATAATTACTAGCCTCCTCTTTCAGTTAGTATCTATAAAGAATAGCCTGCTAATTCTAATATTAACTTTAAACTACTAGTAGATAAACTTCCTTACTAGTTTAAACTAGAAGGTATTATAGTAATAAAGTTCTTACTGAATTACTTCTAACTAACAGTAATTTAGAATAACTATATTATAAATATAAATAAGCTTTTAGATTACCTTCCTGGTCTCTATAACCTTCTTAGCTAAATTAAGTAATATAAAGAACTAATTTAGAATACTTAGTGCGTAAATTTCACCTAGGTAATATAAGATTATATAGTGGATATTTCAGTTTACTATATTAAAGTTAATAAGAATCCTCAGATAGTAGTAATTTAGTATAGTAAAAAGTATAGGTAAAAATAATTTATTATTTTACTTTTTCTCTATAAGTAAAGTAGTATTTTAATATAGATAGATCTTTTTATAAACTAATAATAAAATTATATATAATATTATAATATATAATAGTCTGATAAGTAAGGTAAGAGAAGATATATTTCAGTATTAATATTTGCAGACTTATATATAAGAAACGGCAGAATGAAGCTATAGTATTTAATAGTTAGATAGATCTATATTATACTAACCTCTAGCTACCTTAAAGAGATTTTACTAATAATTCTTTTAGACTAAATATAAGAAATTCTTACTACTAGTAGAATTTCACTTAGAAGCTATAATTATAATAGTATACTAACTATTTAGTAAAAGAAAGTTACTAGAGAGTTTCATTTAGCTATATTTAGTAGCTTAATATTAATATTAGAGAAAGTAATATAGAAAGAATAGAATATAAAGTATTGCCAGAATAATAAAGCTAATAAAATAAGTGGATATAGCAGATTTGGAATAATCTAGCTAAGTACTTTAATATTACTTTCGCTAAAATAACCACACTAATATTTATATTAATACTAACTTTAGTATTAGGTTTCATTCCAGCAAATAAAATATAACTAATATTAGAATTCTCTAAAAGATATTTACCGATGCTATAGCTACTTATTAAGCTTAACTGTTTATTAAAATCAGTTTATAATATAATTTAGTATACTGCCTATAGGGGTAGGCTTCTGGAAGTATAAATTAGTTAGCTTCCATAAGTATCTTTAGGAGGTTATAAGTAAAGAAACAGAAATATAGAGAGGTTATTTTACCTTATTTCTAATTCCTATAATTAGAGGATTAATAGAAAGCTTTACTTTCTTACAGCTAATAGACTGAAACTCGTTATTAATATGCTGAATAGAGGAATAAAACCTATACTAAATAATAAGTATCCTTTTACAGTAGAAGATTAATATAGAAATAGTAAGAATTTATAGAATTAGTTTCTAGATTACTATAGCGTAAATCTAGAAATTAACTATTAAAACCCTATAATATAATAATATATAGTTAAAGAAGATATTAATTTATATAATATTAAGGATATTCTATAGATAGAAGAATATTTAGACTTACAGAAACTGAATATTCTTCTTTATATAGATTTAGAAGGAGGCCCTACTATCTATTAGTCTACTGGAATAGCTAATTTATAGTATTTAGAGCGTAGCTATAATATTGGTAGCAGTTCTTTTAAGTATAATGAGAGAGAAGTAAGTAACCTAATAATTAATCTGTAGAATATAGATATTACTATACCTTGTTAGTAATAGTAATATATATTAGGTAAACCTTATAGTTAATTAGACTATAGGTAAAGTTTATTAATCTAACTTTATATAGGAAGACTTTAGTAGTAATTACTTTATTAAAGTAGTAAACTTACTATTATAGTTCTACCTTAATGCAAGCGTGTTACTAAATATAATTAAGTTACTATAGGTAAACGTTTAAATTACGCCTATGAATTCTTAATATAAGCTATTTACCCATAGCCTTTAAGTGGTAGAATAATCTAAAGCCTTTTTTTTAGAATAAAATTCTTAATAATCTTAACTTTCTATAATACTTATCTAATAAGTAGCATTAGTAATTAAATAAGGTTCCCTTAATTTTATACTAAAAGTTAATTATTAGTAAATACTTTAAACTTTATACTAATATCTATAGAAATCCTCCCTTATAATTAGTAATATAAACTTAGAATAACTATCAATATTTTAGGTACCTATTTCCAGTTTTTAATAATACTTTATTATAGCTAGCGGAAGGGTATTTGCAGGCTTAAGTATCAATCTAACCCAGTATACTATAAAAGCTAATTATACTAAAGCGAAAAAAGATAATACTGAAACTATAGTAAATAGCCTAAAGTAGATTCTAATAATCTAATTCTACCTTTTTAGTAGTAATGTAGTAAAGTTTAAGGATTAGACTTCTATTATATAATTTTTCTGAACTAGTATCCTTAATATCTATTTACTATACTTTCCTAATACTAGTTTTCTATCTACTAGAGTAAAGTTTACCGTAAGCTAGTTACTTTAGGCTGCAAAACTTTATACAATCTTCTAACTATATAAAAGAATAATTTATATATCAGTAAACTAACTACTGGGTCTAAATTAAATATAATACTCCCCCTAGGTCTACTATTTATATATTTTTGCAACTATTATAATAGGAAGGTTAACTATAATTAGTCTAAAAGCTACTTTAGGATAACTATTAGTATATATATAATAAGCAGATAAGGCTAGCTAGTAGGAATAAAATAAGAGAGAAGAATATACTGAAATAGCTAGAATGGATATAATTAAGATGCTTTAGATAATTCTATTAACTTTATAACATAAGACTTACTATAAGTTTAAGGGAAGGATTATAATAGGTTTGGATTTTAGCTATAAGTCTGAGTTATTATATAAGCAGTATATACATATAGGCTGTAAATCTATATTTATAACGTTAAACTTAGGAATAGTAGCAGAATATATACAATTTACACACTATATTATCCTTTATAATCTGGAGTGCTACCTTTACAATTAAGGCACTCTTTATGCCGTAGACTTACGAATATAGCGCACTTTATTTAATATATTTATCTATAGTTTTCCCCCTATTTTCCATTACTAAAGGATTAGACTTAGGGGATGTTATTTTATTTATTTATTTTAGTTATTCCAGCCTAAGCGGCTGAGGCCTATTTTAATAGTAGTAACTAATAGTTTTACAAAAGAAATCTATTATTAAAGAAAATATTACTTTTTCTAGTAAGTATAAAGTATGTTTAACCTAACTTCTGTATATAAATATATAGCTAATATTATTCTCCAGTATAATTTAATTACTTTATATCCTCAGGTGAAAATATCTAACTTCCCTAATACTAATAACAGCTATATTAGTAGTAACCTTACTGCTATTACTACTACTTCTACTACAGTTAAGTATAAGGTATATATATAACATATATTTTAATTATATATACTTAATAGATACTGAATTACTGGAATTATGAGGAAATGCCTCAGAAAACACCCTACTAATCTAGATAGATTAGTAGTAAGTAGCTTCATATATATAATATATTATAGTTATATATACTGACTATGTATATAGTTACAGCTAGGTATCTAGACAATTAGAAGATCTCTAATAATACTAGTCAGAATACTTGGAATACTTGGGTTTAGTATATATATAGTTGACAGAATCTATCTAATATAGTATAAATGTATTTACAGTAGGGTACTAAGGCTAAAGCATAAGTCAGGAATCTAAGTATATATAAAAGAGATTTAATATATATAAGAAAATGCTGAAAAGATTTTAATTAAATAAAATAAGAAATATATGTAAGGATTCATATATATACTATATATACTAAAGGTTCTTCCCCCTTAATAAGTAAACTATACTTACTTCTCATCTAATTATTATATATATACTATCTATATATTGATACTCTTATCAGTTTAGTATTTATGTTACTAAAGCACTATATCTTTATTACTTTTATCTATCTATTTCTCGTATTATATAATTGTCTTTCCGTAACTTCTCCTTCTATAACCTTAGCTTTAATTTCTAAGCTTTTTACTTTATTTTCTTTATTTCTACTCTACTCTATCAAAAGGAATTTGTTGAACTAGTATAGAAGACTAGTAAATAGGTTAAGGGAAATTAACACTTAAGAAATTACAGAAGAATAAAGAATTTAGAGTAGTATCTGAAAATAATACTTATATCAGTGGAAATAATAATAAAGATATAAAGTTATAATTCTACTGAAGGTGGAGAACTTCTATATATATCTATCTAAATAGGGTTTATTTTCAGATAGATTAATCTTATATAATATAAATACATAGAAGCTATTTATATTGAGATTACTATGAAATCTATTCACTAGATATTCTAGTATTAAGCTTTGAATTATTTAAAGTATAATTAACATAAATCATATAGCTTAAACTCTACTACTTAATTTATTGGAATAAATAGAAAATAAAGAATTATAAAAGTATAATAGAATACTTAATTCTTTTATATCTCATATGAGAAATTGAGAATACAAAAAGTAATAGTAAAATAGCTATAACTTTAATATTCTCCCATAAGATATATAAGATAAGTTTCTTTTATAGCTTAAAAAGATAGTAAGAATTATAAACACTATATAGAATAAATAGAGAAAACAAATATATAAAGTCCCTAGAACTATATAACGTTTCAGAGAAAACAATTTAGAAGGAAAAAAAAGAGAAATCTGAAAGACCTAAAGTCTTTATAAAGACAAAAAGAAAAAGATTAAAAGAAAAAAATTATTTTTCAGAAAATAGATGACTAGTATTATTTTCTTCATAAGAGGGTAGAATATTGTTTTTAAAATTATTTTGAAAGATTCTCTTATTAATATCATTAAATTCAATTTAACCTCAAAGCTTTATCAGTAATGCTATTATTTACTTTTATATAATGCAGATGTATGTTACTATCTTTAATAAGATCTCTAATATAATAATAATAAATATCTATATACTTTATTCTCTTACATAATTTAGTATCTTTAGTAAGTCTTTTAGCTGATTAGTTATCTATAAAGACAATAAGTATATTAATAGCCCTGAATTCCAGAGATTTATTAATAAAGCTATATTTATTATATAAGTTATTAACGTATCTAGCAGTATCTACTAAAGCTATATATTTGGCTTTATAAGTAAATAAAGCTGCTAGTTCTTACTTGGCTAAACTGTACTTAATATATTTATATAAATCTGGGTAAAATACATAAATTAAAGTAGACTTTCCATCATTACTATCTCTTACCTAATTCAAGTCTGTAAATGTCAATAAATTAGAGAAATTAATATTAATATAGTTTTAAATTAACTTACAATTAGGATTCTCTTTTAAGTAACTCTATATTCTTTTAAGGATAATAAAGTATTCTTTAAAAGAATTGAAAAAAAGTCTAAAGTAGGTAATAACAGCGGTAATAACAGCTAGAGTAACCTCTAGTTTAGCTTTTAAAGCTAAATGTAATAAAGTTCCTATTTTTCTAATATTTCTTTATTTCTTCCTCAAAACTATTATTCTTACTTTTAGAAAATTTGGATTTATGATCTATAGCTATATTAAAGCTATAGAGATCTTTGTTATTAAGTTTAGTAAGAAGAATGTTAGAATATTTCAACTAATTTATTTCTATAATTGTATTCTATTTATTAGTAACTAGATTACTACCTCAAAACGTACTACAGTTTCCCAAGTCTTAAATTTATATATCCCTTTGAGGATTACTTTATATATAGTTTAAAGTAGTAGAATTATTAGGTCTGAATAGTATATTATCTATATAATATACCAGAATAGCTAAATATCTACTTCTATCAAAATTAATACTTAGTGTAAATATTTCCCTATTATAGGGAGAAACTTGAAGACTAATTTTATGTAAGATAAACTTAAGATATGAATACTATAATCTAGGGGTTTATTGTAACTTATATAAAGTGTTATCAAGTAAATACATAAAAAGCTACTTCTTATAGTTATTATTAAAAGCTAAACTTTTAGAATCTCAGCTATAGACATAGACAGTACGTAACTTAATATATATCTTTTTATCTACTTTTACAGAAATAAATACAGTAGTAATATTACACTAAACTAAAATCAAGTAATAATAAACAGATATGATAAGTAAATATTCATAAATTTCAGGTCTATAGATAATACTTGAGGTTTCTAAGTAATTAATACTAAAGTATTAGTTAAAACCCTAAGTAATACACTTAGTCTCATATAAAGAGTTACTCGAATCCTAATTATTAGGTTTTATTTAATAAATCTAGCTCTATTCTGATAAATTATTTTACTTTCTTTGATAAAAGATAAATCAGAAAGTAATATAACAATCTAAACTTTCATTAATATAATAGACCTAACTGTTTTATTTATAGCTTAAATTCAGTTTCTACTATATTTAAGAACTTATAACTTTTAAAACAGTAGTTAATGTATTAAGAATATTAACAGATAGATATAAGAGTGTAGCTAAAAGCCTAGATATAGAAATGGAAAGCAGCAAAAGGTAGGTCTCTATAGCTTATAAGATTTCAACTTAGTAGGCTAACTGGTGGTAGCTATAAGAAGATTATATCCTATAGAGACTTAGTAGCCCTAGGCTTCTATTAATTACGTAATAATTCTAGCTACTCTAGCTTTATATAAGCTATAGAATCTATATCCTTATAGTTATCCCCCTCTTTAAAGGCTTTAGCCCCTAAGGTCTCTAAATCCCATATAGCTGCTTTTAATATATAATTTCGCCGACCGTTCGCTAGTCGCTTAGAGTTTAAAGATAGAATAATAGTTAAAATAACAGTTGAAAATAACAGTTAAAATAGTTAAAGTAATAGTTAAAATAACAGTTAAAAATAGTTAAATTAATAGTTAAAATAAAAGAAAACTCTTTAGGTAAAACTAAGGTATCTAACCTTATCCCACAGCTAATTAGACTATAAGGTATCTAATAGTAAATCAAACTAATTACGGTAAATTAATTCTTTAGATACTACTAAGGTATCTAACCTCTTCCTATTATGCTAGAGAGTTTATAAAGCCTTTCTAATAGTAAGATACTAATATATATACTAATAATATAAATTTTAGGTAACCTAAGGTATCTAACCGCTTTCTATTATACTAGAGACTTTAAGAAACCTCTCTAATAGTAGTGTATTAGTATATATACTGATAATATTATTATACTATAGTATTAACCTCTAATAAAGATCCCTTTGGGATACCCTCAGTATATTATTAGTAATATCTTCAAAATAATAAAACTTTATTGAATACTCTCTTTAACTACACTTTATATAATCTTTATTATAATAGTAAGTAGCTATAGTATAGTCTAATTTACTATATATCTTATATATAGGTATAGGCTTCTTAAGGTAAAGCCTCTAAGCTGAAGTTACCTTATTACTAACCTTACAGCATATATATACTGAAGTTATACTATTACTATAGCTAATAGCCCTCTTATTAATATTACTGGAGGTTTTATAGAGCTATAATATTTCCCTGAAATACTTAGCTATTAGAGTTACAGTTCTTAATTACTGATTGTGAAACCTTTAGCATTATAGAAACCCCTTTATTTTAGCCTCAAGGTAATAGAAGAAGGTAAATATATAGAGTCGTGATATCTTAATAGAGATACCTAACGTATAGTAAATTACTGACTATTAAGTATAAAACTTTAGTAGGAACTAGCTTTTATACTAAAGGATATAGAATATACTATAGAGGTGTAACCTTTATAAGGTAGGACTTATTAATAAATAGTAAGTAAATACTATAAAACTCACGTATAAAGGATCTAGCGAAAGTATATAGTAGTAATTACACTATAATATCTGGAAGCTATATAATAACTTTATTATAGCTTACTGGATCTTCTAAGCTTTATAAGCTTATAGCTATAATATAGAGCTATCTGAGATCACTATCAGCTAATCCTCAATTTTATATAGCGTAGTATCCTTATAAAGCAGGCTATATAGGTAACTGGGGGGCCTCAAGTAATTCCTATAGTTAGAGGCTACAGATAAAGTAGGTAATAGTATCAGGCTTACTATAGGTATACCACTAGATAGGCAGTCTACTATAAGCTCTATAAAGGAGAATTGTTGTTTGAAAAGGTATATAAGTGCTATTATAGTTACTTTTACTATATCACTTAAGTTGCTAGCTTCAGCTACTTATATTAATACAGCTGGTGTAGGTGTTGCTATATACTTGCCGGTGGGCGTATTTTCAGAAAATACGTTTTCAGAGGCTATATTTTCAGAGGCTATAGATATTCTTAATACAGATGCCGATACTGAGCGATTGGCAACTGTTTATTATAAGAAAGCTATTACTAAAACCTTAGTTATACCTCCTTATATAGGTAAAAGTTGAAAAATATTAAGAGTATAGCTAAAAGCTTAGGTGAAGGAAGGAAAAGTAGCAAAAAGTAGGTTTCTATAGATTATAAGATTTTAACTTAGTAGGCTAACTAGTAGTAGCTATAAGAGAGTTTTATCCTATAGAGGCCTGATGGCCCTAGGCCTCGATTAATTATATAATAATTCTAGCTATTCCAGCTCTATATAGGCTATAGGGTTCATATTCTTATAATAGAATATAGAAGATAGTATAAACGCTACTATATTTATTAATAAAGAAGCTGTCATTATAATTATATTAGCTATAGTTAGTATAAAGAAGTAAAACTAGATAGTTTTTAACTGTAAGAAGTATATTCTCTTTATATAAATACTATTTATCGTTTTTTCTAACTTCTGAACCTAAAGAAGAAATCTATATAGATATAATAAGCATTTTAAAGTTTCAAAATTTATAATTATATTAAAGAAAGTTATAAATAAATTACTTTAATTCTTATAAGAAGAAAAACCTAAGTTTATGTTACTGTTCTCTACTTTATCGGAAGAAAGTAGAGAATTAGTATTTTGAGTAGTATTATGATAACTACTAGACTTAATAGTAATGACTAGATTCTTAGAATATTTCTTAAAACTAAGTCAGTTGGACTTAGTTATAAGTTAACTGAATTTAATAATAACAGTATTACTAAAAATAGACAAATATTCTTCTTATTAAGAACTAAACTGATTCTTTAAGAATATTAATATTTCTAGACTATATACTATTTTAAGATTTAAAATTCTTTACTAAATATATATTTTAGCTAAGAATAACTATAGTATTCTTTTTAGTGTTAGAATCCAATCTCTTGAAGAACTTATTCTTAATCTTATAGTAATAGAATCTACCCTAAGTTCTTATATTGGAAATAAAAGGTTTCTTCTTATCCTCTAACTTATATAAATCTTAAAAGTATTAGAAGAATATAGTATTCTATTATAATATAGTGGTTATACTAAAAGACTCTACCTATTTAAATTATATACCTCTCGGAGCTCTACTTACTTAATTACACCTAACAGTTAGCTTTTACTTATACACTCTATGCATAAGCTGAAGCTAAGGAACTATTTTAATAGAGAAAACTTTAGATAGTAAGTATAGTTAGTTGCTATAGTAGCTAAAAAAATAAAGAAGGTATATTATAAAGAGAAAATATAAGCTTATATTTAATATAGTTACTTTTCAAGCATTATTATAGAGATTATATAATATCAGCTAACTTTATTTGATACTAGTTACTAATAGCTACTAGTTAGTAATATCTGTTACCAGATAGTGCCAGCTTATGCTATACTTAGTTTTAGAATTCAAAGAAATATTATAACTTTCTAGTTATAGTTATCTATTGTAGAATTTAAACCTACTGTATTTACCAAAATAGTAAAATCTAGCCAGACGTTAAACCACTATATCAAACGGAAATAGTATTCTATTATTTAGTTACGTTTACTCTATACCTATAGTAGTATCTAAGCTCTCCACTTTATATATAGTTCTAACTATATAATATATCTAGCAACAGTATTTATACTAGTGCTAGCTTATAACTAGTTTAAATTGTAATAAGATTACTTATTATTATGCATAATGATACCCCAGTTAGAATATTTAACCTTATAGTAAAGAAAAGCCTTATAATGATAATTTATATAGTAAGAATATCAATAAAGCTGAGATTTAATATATATAGCTGAAGGTAATTACTAACATTATAAGGTAAAGAATATTTATTAATCTCTTCAAAATAGAATAAATAGATAAACTAAACGCTAAGTATTTTTATAGTTTATTATTTCTCTAGACTTTTATAATAAAATTGAAACTTCCTTAAAATCTATATAGCTATTTATTACCAGAGAAATATAAACTAAGTGAAATGAATTCTAACTATAACTACTATAATTAAGTTTATTAAACCTAAGTTTTACTGAAAGTATTCTAAATACTATAATTAATAAGTAACTTATAGATATATAAAAGAAAATTATACACTTATATTCTAATTTACTATATTAAGTTAACTATGTTTGAAACTAGTTATTAATTAGATAATACCCTAATATTAATGTATTACAGTAGTATTAGTGACTAAATATCTTATAATAATATAATCATATAATTATAGAGATTTTAAAAGCTATCTAGTTACACTAGAAGTACTTATGTTTATATAAAGATTTTTTCTATATAAGTGATACTTAATATATTAAGAATTTCATTAATTAAAGGAGGTTAAATCCTACTATACTTATATAGAGCTTATAAGTTGGCATATATTAGTAGCAGAGAATCTTTATATTAAAGATACAAAGTTTTATCCTGGAAGTAAATAGGATATAGTCTGGAGAATATTAAGGTTATAGATATGAAGGTTATAATAAGTGTTTAAATAGAGTAGAGTTAGTAGTAATTAAATCTCTCAAGATATTTAAATTGTATATAACGTAAGAATATGAAGATATAAGGATATAAGAACGTAATAATATAAGATTAATATAGAAGGAGTTATTAGTTATTTATTATCAAAAGGATTAATATAGGGTAGGTATATTAGCTATTATAACTATAAGAGGTTTAGGTTTAGATTAACTTAAGGCTACCTATAGCAGTTAGTAGAGAAGTAAGAGGGCTAAAATTATACTTCAGGAGGTAATATATCTACTAATAGTTACAATAGAAAGCAAGCTATTAGCTCATCCTATAGTATTTTATTATAAATATAAATAGAAGTTATAATAGCTAAGCTCTAGAAGTATAAATATAAACCAAAGTTATAAAGAAGAATTCCAATCTCATTAACTATACTTCTTATAACTTTCCTGATTAAGCTATTAAAGTCTTAAGTATAAAGTGATTTTATATTATAGATAATACTATTATTAAGATAGATAATCTCCATTTTATTATTAGAGAATTTAAAGCCACTACTTATATTAAGTTCTTTAATTCTATTATTATATTATTATTATTATTATTATTATTATTATTATTATTATTATTATTATTATTATTAT
>MASP02001085.1:0-24562 GCA_001693025.2 Colletotrichum lindemuthianum | reverse complement strand
GCTGGGTGGCAGCTGGGGAGGAGGGAGGTAATATTATAAGTTATATCTAGATATCCAGCTAGAGCTATACTTAGGTATCTGAAGCTAACCTCCTCGCCCGAGTGGAGCTCTAATAGGCTCTATATAGTATTATATATACAGACTTTTCCACGCACTCGTGAAGGCTTCTCTTTTANNTCTCTTTTACTCCTTAGTTCTAAATAAACAGTATTTTACGCCACCTTCCAGTTAAATAAGCCTAAGTCCAGCCCTTTATAATTTATATAGAAAGAGGTAGGAAAAGAATTTTTAAGAGGCTATATAAGTCTCTTAAGAAATTAAAGCTAAAAATACTATAAATCTCTAATGCTAAAGGATTATATAATAACTTAAAAAAAGTTATTATATTTACTAAATATATTTTAGTAAGTAACTATCTTAGGTATATAGTTAATCTTTTAGTAATACCGCAGCAAGTATTTTATGTTAAACTAAAGTAAAAATATAAAGTTAACTTCTTGATAATAGCCTCTATAAGGAGTTAGTATATAATTTAGATACTTCTAGTAAGATTCTAGGGTGGAGAGGATCTAAGGTATCTAAGTAATAAATTTATAATGTTTCACCTTATATAAACTTCAGGCGTAGAATTTTATAATTACTTCTTCTGGTATAATAAATTTTACTAATCTGCAGTATAGTAATATAATAATTAGGTTAACTACTAATTAGTATTAGTTTAATTATCAGGATTATTAAATACTATATATAATTCCGTTATATAGATATAAACTAATATTCTGGTAATTAGTTATTATTATTACTATATTATATAGCATATAGCGTTATATAAGGCTCTAGATCTATAGTATAGTAATTACTTACTAATTGCTATACTATTAGGCTATATCTGGCACTAGATACTAGGTATCTATAGCCAGTAGGCTATAGAGAGCCTACTGCTATATATATAGCAGTATGTATAGTTACTATATACTATACGGCATGGCGTAATTAATATTATCTTAATAAGAGAAGTTTATTCTATAGATATTTAATTAGATAAATAAATTATTAAAATACTATATTACCCTCAGAAGCTATCTTAAGAAGTTTACTGAGTAAATTAATAATCTTATAATAATAAAGTTAGATTTTACGTTATTTCTCTATAATGTCTAACTAAGAGTTAATCGTTTAGTATTAGTTATACCTTTGCTATAAGTAGTTGAAGAGAAATACTCACTATTAACTTAGCTAACCTATAAAATTATAGGTTATAATAAGAGGCCTTTATTATAATCAATAGTCTTACTAGCCTTCTGTTTCTCTACTTTGGAATCTCTCTAATAATTAAAAGATTACTAAGACTATAACTAACGTTAACTTAGGTATTATATATATTCCTTATATATTATCTTTACTACCTCTTATAATAATATATCCGCTAAATATACTATAGACCTTATAAAGTTATATAATAAGAGTATATAATATAGTGAAGGCTTTAATAACATTCTTAAGATAACGATTTATATTTTCTATGATTACTACTTGAAGCTTAATATTCTATTTTAAATATAGATAAGGCGTTTTATGATTATACGTAAGAATAATACTTCTAAGTTCTACTCTAATTACTTAAGTAACTTAAGTATTAATATTCAGTTTAACTAAATAATCTAGAAGGTCAAAATTACTTTGGAATAATAAGAGTTAATAGCTTTATATTTCTAACTGGTAAATATTATTTTTTAAAGTATTATATCTAGAAATCCTAAGACAAAGCAAAATGAAGGCTTTTAAGCTTCTTATATTAAAGCTTATAAATATTTAAAATGCCTTTCCAGTTAACATTTAAATAGATAATACTCTTTATCTCTAGCCTATAAGTATATACTATAGTATATAAAAGTATTAGTTAACTTTCTTTAGTTTTATAGTAATCTTCTAGAAACTTTAAAACTAGTTATAACTGACTATAAGTAAGATTATATCAATTCTGAAGATATAATGTATATAAGATAATAGAGATAACTACCAGAAAGCGGCTGGAGATTGATTTTAAATTAACTATATATATTACTTTCCCTAAGGTCATTTTTGATATTATCTTAATATCTCTATATATATATATATAACCTTCTACCTAAGGTAGCTATTATCTATTTCTAATATTTATATATAGCTATATTAATTAGAAATGCTATATATAGTAAACTTGGTTATTAGTTTAGAAGATATATATTTAAGAAGAAATATATTTTATTCACTTAATATGAACTAACTACTTACCCTAAGGTATACTTTATAGTAATATACTAAGTCTTTCTTATAAGCTTTAAAGATATTAATAATCTTAATAGTAATAATTTTAATATTCCACTAAAGGTTAATATTAATTTAGTTACTTTTACATTATGTCTACAGTGGCATCTAAGCGCTTTACCCTATATATGGTTTTAATTATATAATATATCTGGTAATGGTATTTATGCTAATACTGGCTTAAAGCTGGTTTAAATGGTAGTAAAATTACCTATTATCGTAGATAAAGTTAATATTAATAATAATGTTATTATTTAGTTTTAAATATAGGAGGTGCTAATAGCTTACTTTGTCTTATAACTATTAGTAGATATATTACCCTCTAAAGTATAACTTTAGCTTTTTCACTCCCCCAACTAACTGCTATAGTTAGCCTTGAGTGAACTTAGGGCTAAACCTCTTGCAGCTATAGTAGCTAGTTTATCTACCTTATAGTAACTTCTTTAAGAATAAATAACTAATAAGTTCTTCTATATTAACCTTATATCCTCTCTTTATATTCTTATATCCTTATATTATCTAAATATACTTTAAATATCTTAAGAAGTTTAATTACTACTAACTATAGTGTAAAAGTGTAGCTAAAAGCCTAGGTAAGGGAAGGGAAAGTAGCAAAAAGTATGTTGTATATAATTAGAAGGCAAAATCTAGTGTATATTCTGTGTAACTAAATATGGCCACACGTACTACGTAAGGCTCTATTTTGACTAAGTTAAGTGGGGTGAAGCCTAAAGAGATGCTATGAGTGCCTAAGGTTTGAATAGTATAATTTCTGCTGCTTGAATATATTATTTCTAATATATCAATCCCGCCTTAAGGGTTATGTCTATAGACTAACCCTTTCGAATAATATTAACTTAAATATTCTATTTATATTTTGTGAGAGACTTTTTTTATAACCTTATTACCCTTATTAAACCTCTATCCCTATAGTAGAAAGAATAATATTATTTACAGATTATTTAGATATTCCTTATTTTTTTAAGCTAAGAATACCTTCTGGCGCCTTAGGTGCCTCAGGCGCCCCTAAGTCTTTTTTAACTATATTATAGTTAAAGTTAGAATCTATAAGTTCTAACTAATAGTTAAGAACCTTTTTGAGGTTTTTAAATACTAGCGTAAATAGTTCCTCTTGAAGTTTCTCCTCTTGCTGTAATTTCCAGCAGTTTAACTAGTTGATTATATTAATTTAAGTAATAGAAATGCTAAACTGGTAGCTTTAGAGAGGCTTCGTAAGGCTGTTAGCTATAAGGTCCCCTAAGAGTATATATTTAGCTTTAAAATATTCTTACTAAGCTTCTTACTATAGTTAGTAGTTATAGATATTAATATACTATAGCTTTATATATAATTATATTATTTTAGTAGTTATAAAGTATATTATTTACTAGTTATTATACTGGATTTAGACTGCTGGATAAGGCTGTTATTATCTTACCTCTACTAAAAATATTTATTATAAAGTTTACTTAAAGTGTAATAATAAGGTAGCTAGTAAAAATAGTTTCTTATATTACTTATAATAATACCAAAAGTTCTATTTTAGTTATTAAGATAGTTATAGTATTTTATTTATATTAGTTTAATCGTTAGGGTAATTGTATGCTGTATATAATTTCGTCGTATGGATGTAAACTGGTATTCTAGTTATTAGTTATTATTATTACTACGTTATATAGTGTGTAGTGCTATATAAGGTTCTAGATCTACAGTATAGTAATTACCTACTAATTGCTATACTATTTAGCTATAGCTGACGTTAGATACTAGGTATCTGTAGGTAGTAGGCTCTAGAGGATATACTGCTATATATATAGTAGCATATATAGTTACTATATACTTTATAGTATAGTGTAACTAATACTAACAACTTTTATTTTTATTATATACTTTAGTATCTATCTATTTATATACAAAATAGTAGTTTTTATAATCTGTATTCTTTTATCTAAATAATATCTAAATACTTATTTATCTATTTCACTAAAGTTACTTATTTCTCTATTTAAATAGGTATATAGTTTAAATTAATAAATTTCTTAAGGGTATAGTTTAGAGTATTCTTTATAAAGATATTAGTAATATTATTATTTCTATTAATCTACTGTATCCTATAGAGCTTATAGTATTTATATAACTATCTTAATATTATAATATTAATTATTAGATACTTCTCTTTAGTAATACTAAGTTTTATAAGGTATTTATAAAGTAAGTATAAGTTAGTATATATAATAGTTAGAATCTGAGGAAGTTTTTAGTATTTAAGAATCTTCTTAAATAATATAGTTATAATATAGGTGAAGTTTATACTAGCTACTTTAATATAGATCTCTAAAGTAAATATATTTTAGTAACTTTCTTATTTTTAGTAGATAAGTAATATATAAGGCTACTATAGAGGTTAAACTAGCTATTACTAATTATAGTCTTTTAGCTTAAGATTATTAAAAATTCTAGTTGAGATAAGAGGTTAGTATTATTAGTAAAAAAGTTATTAATGAAAGTATAAAGATATATTTTAGAGAGGTTAAGTGGTATAAAGTTAAGCTTTTAGTTAAGATACTCTATTTTTTATTTAAGCTGTTTATTAAGTGTAGTGACGTTATTACTTAAAAGTTATTACTTTTATATTATACGTAAGAGGTTAAATAGGATCTCTAGCTAGTATATAGAGGTAAGGTATATACAATATATATATTATTTAATATATAACTTTTTGAGTATTTTGGATGTAATATATATATTAATAAGGGCTAGGTTTTACTTTTAATACTTTTAGTATAGGTAGAGGTTATTACTATATAGCAATAAGATACCTCTATTAAACGTAAGGAGTATAGTCTCTAAAAGTATAATCTTAGACTTTATCTTAAATAAGGTTTTTTTAAGTTTCTTATTCTTTTAGTGAGAGAATACTATATTAGAGAGACTGAAGGTATTATTAGTTTATATACTAATAAGGCTGAAAGTATTATTTTAAGTATATAAGATAAGGAGATATAGGTTATATATTAAAGTTTCTATTTATAATTCCTCCTTATAGTATATAGAGTAAATTACTTATTAATGGGTTTCAGCTTTAGTAAGATTATAAAGTAATTTAATAATAATTATTATAGAGTTTAGAGAATACTACTTTTGAAAATATGAAGATAGTTTAGCTATAATATATTTTCTAAGCTTTATTTTAGCTTAAGTATAGGCTTAAGTAATATTATAAAGCTATATTATTATATTTATATACTTAAGGAAAGTTAGGATTATAACTAAAATTAACTATTAGCTACTTTACTAGATTATTAGTAATTATATTAAAATCTTAAACTTACTATAGTCTTTAAAACTTTAGATTATAAATCTTAATTTCTTATATACTTTATTAGTATTCTTATTCTTAACCTCATCAATAATATAAAACTTAAAGTATTTATAGTTTTTGTGGAGGATAGGATTATATTATTATATTTTTGTTATAGAAGGTAAGTGAGAGTATTAGATTTAACTACTTTTTAGCTATAAAATATACTATAAAATAAGCTTCTTAGTTAAACTCTAGATATAGTAAACTAACTGTATATCTGTAGGTTATATAACTTAGAGGTTTTAGTTAAATCTAAGGTTTATATATCACTTACAGTATATTGCTAACAACTAGAGGGGGGAGAATATTATTATTTCTTGAGATAGAAGTAGTGTGAGGTATTAGCTATATATTTAAAACTTTAGAAATAGCTATAACTAAAATTAGAGTAGCTATATAGAATCTAAGCTTCTGTTTACTAGTAGGTTACTTAGAGATTCTTAGCCTAACTGAAAGTTAGTATATAAAGCTATAAATACTAGCTTTTATAAAGTTATAGTTTCAGCTATATTATTATTAATCTCTTATTTATTATTTTTAAAATACTATTTTATAGCTGTTAATTAAAATCCTTAAGGACTATAAGGTAGTTTAAAAACATAAATCTTACTATAGGTAGTAATAAGAGGGTATAGTTTTTACTAATATTTTTACTTTTACTATATATATATAAGAGTCTGGAGTAGAAAGGTTATTATATAAGAGGTATTAGGGTTATTATATATTACTAAAGCTATATTAATAGTATGTTTAGTATATTTATAGTAGATATCCTCTATTGTTTTATATACAGCTTAGGTCTGGATAATAATATACAGAGAGGAAGCTGAATTTTCTATAAAGTATAAATATACTCTAAAAATAAGTAGTATAAGTATAAGTTTATTTAGATTAGTAGTATTATTAATTACTTTATATACTACCTGAAGGAATACCTCTTAAGTAGTAGTAGGAAGTTTTATATAGTAAATCTTATTATTAGGTTAAATAGGCACCAATGTAGCAAAAGCTATAACAGTTGGTAACACACTAGATGCTCCACTTCTTAGACTAATTAGATAAGAGGGATTATCCTATAGATTGATCCTAATAGCATATAGTATATATATATATGCTATAATGTAGACTTAAATATAATAAAATAGAAACTACCAGTTATAACCTAGTTATAATAAATTAATTAATTATAAATATCTATTAGTTGTAAACTAATACTGACTAGTAGTTTAACTACTATAAATATTTATTACTACTATTTAACTATAGATTAGTAAGGAATATCTGAAGAGATAAGATTATAATACCCCCTAAGGGACCCTATAGACAGCTTCTAAGCAGAAATAGGTAACTTAAAGTTATTATAACTATATACTACTCTAGGAACGTTAATAATAAGCCCACGATAGAAATAGAAGTAAAGATAAACTCACGACAACCTGTTTACTAAATATTATATTATATCCACTATATAATAAAAGATAACTGAGATTAACGTTAAATTAAGGTAGTAAGTACTAAAATAAAGTAATAAGATTAATATATCTAGAAGGAAGGAATCTATAATAAAACTGCTATCCCTTACTACTACTCTCTGATATTTTATATATATTTAACTATCGAGAGATAAGAGAGTGTCTTAATAATAGTAGATATAATATATTAGTAACTAAAAACGATATATTAAACCCCCCCCCCTTTCTAATACTATATAGAAGAAGTAAAATACCTTAGTTAATATATCTATACCTACGACGTAGCTTACCTAGCAGTTAAGGCTTAACTGTAATAAAAATAATAATCAAGAAAGAGGCTTTTATTTTATACAGTAAGGGGACTCTGGGAATAATCATAAAGGTATAACTAACAATATAAACTAATATATAAATATTCTGGATTTGAAACTAGGTAATAGTATTAGCTTATAACCTTTTTCCCCTATATATTCTACATGCAACTGTAGTAGGGAAGCGTCCTAATTAGGATTCTCTAAGAATAATAAATTATTAAAGATATTATAACTAATACTGAAATAAAAAGTATTAAGAAACTATTATCCCTTATCCGTACCTATAGGTATCTAATAAGTATTTAATAAAATATTAATAATAATAGAATAACTATAAGTTAAACTAATAAATATTATAACTAGAAGAGAAAGAGGGAATATTGATACTAATAATATTACTATTTACTTAAAAAACTTTTATAAGGAGAGTTTTTCTAATAAACTATATTCTAAAAAAGAATAAAGAGGAGAGATATTTATACTGATAGTAAAACCAGAAGATAAGAAGAAGAGGAAATAATAAGGGATAGTATAAAAAGAGGATTATTTAAACTAAGAGTAAAATAATATATCTAACTAACTAACTACTATAGCTTATTTTTGAAGCCTCCCTCTATAGTAATAGAAAACTAAGATAACGTATACTAGATAATATAAGTTAGTAAAACTAATAATATCTTTATATTATTACCCATTATTTCTATTTACTGCAGATAGTATATTTATATAATGAAAAGTTAAGCTAAGTTAATAAATTTGAATAAGATTACTATCTAATAATAGCTACTTTTTACTTCCTAAGTAAGTTTCTATAAGGATACTACTAAAGTATACTAATTTATAGCTAATATTACTAGTGAGAAATAAGATCTACTGAATTAATAAAGATTAAGAATAGGAAGATATTTATTAGGTTTTTACTAGAAGGAGATATCTATTTAATAGTTATAGTTTATTTAATAAGTATATATACCTCTAAAGCTACAGCTTTTAGAGAAATATCTATAATTAAGATATAGTAAAACTATACTAACTATAGATACTCTCTCAGTCTAATATCTTAAATATATCTTTCTCCCCAGACTCTATTAATAGCTTTCATGAGAATATAATTCACTATAATATCCCTATAAATAAAATTAATAAGTATAAGAAGGTATTCCGATATATAGAAGTAAAGATACTAGTAAGAATATACTAAAAAGTTATGTCTTAATAATAGGGTGAGAATATTAAACTCCAGATAAATACTAATAGCAGTATCCTTAATAATACTTTTATCTACTACTATATTTACCTATAGAAGAAGTAAAGTATCTATTTTAATAAAATATAGGAAGCTTACTATATTAATTTTAAGGAATAAACTCTAGGCCATTTTAATAATATAGAAAGAGTATTAATATAAGTTTTTAAGAACTACCTTATGGAGAGAGGTATATATTTCTCTATAGATAAAAGTATATTAAAGGAAAAATTAATTAAGATCCTTAAAGAAGAGATACTAATAAGATAGATAGTAGAGAATATTAAAACTAACTAATAAAGATACCTCACTCTTAGATAAGAAATTATAAAAAATTCCAGCTTTATTAATAACCTCCTAAAGGTAGAAGGATTTATTTCTATTAATTAATAACTATCTATATTAAGAAGCTTAATAATAAAGTTACTTTCTCTATAATTAATATTATTAATATTAATAATAAGATTAATATTAATACTAAGCTTATAATTAATAAAGCTAGATATTTAAATAGATATTAACTTACTAAAGATTAAAAAGATAGTAACTAATAAGGAAGGAAAATACCTAGAGTTAACTAGACCCCTAAGATTTTATACTTACCTCAGAGGAAAATACTAGTTAATATTAAAATACTATATTCTATTTAACTAATCTCACGAAAAAGTTAAATTATTATCCAGTAAAGTATATAGAATAAATAATAAATATACTAGAGAGAAATATAATATCTTTAAGAATAAGATATAGATATTTATTACTAAATATATTAGCTATAATATTAGCTAGGATATAGTAGAAGGAGTGTTTAATAATATACTAGAAGAATAAATATACTTATATAATAAGATATTAATTTTACTAATTTAAGATAATTTATTAATTACTTAAATAGGTATAATAGTTAGAGATAAATTTAAGATACTTATAGTTTATTTTAATTACTATAGGGAATAGAAGAATATAAACCTTAAGGTTTTTACTAAAGATTATAAATATACTAATATAATTAAGATACTTAGAGGAATAATAATATAGATTACCTTTCTTTAATATATCTTTCTAAACTTATAAGATTTACAGGAGAAAGTTAATAAGGAAATATATATAATAGTATAAAAGGTATATAATATAATAGATATACTCTATAATATTATTAATAAGGTTAGGCTGACTGTTAATAGACTGTATAAATAGATAATAGAGATACTTAAGAGTTAAAAGAGATAATTAAAATAAAAGATTAATTATATTATAGATTACAACTAGTTTCTCATAGACTGTATATATAATAACTAACAGTGAAACTAATATTTTAACTACTTTTAATCACTTTATCTATAATATATATAGAATAATAATACTACTTCTAGATAGTTCCATAATAAGGTATATAATGGAGATATATAAGATTAATATTAAGTATACTTAAAACTAACAAATAAGTACTAGTTAATAAAGTATACTCTAGAGGAGCATAGGATTACTACTCTATAATTTAAGAAGATATTTATTATTAATATTATGTTAGTAGAGGAGATTATAATTTACCTTAATAATACTAACCTTACAGAGGAGATAATAGAGGAAGTAAGAGATAATATAGATAAGATATTAGAGGATAACTTTATAGCTATCTACTTTACTATAATAAATAGCTAGAAGGAGACTATTAACTCTATAAAGGTTACAGAGATCCTTTAAAATTATATTTTTTACAACTTAATAACTATTAATAAATTAGAGACCTTCCTGACCTTATAGTATTAAGAAGTTATTTTTAAAAATATTCTCCTAGATACTAAAGTAGGCAGACTTTCTATTAGAAGTATATAATAACTTAGAGCCCTCTAGAGGGTTCTACTTAATATCTCACTAAATAAGATAGCTTTAAAGATAAATATTAGATTTAGAAACAAGTAAAATTTTATAAATTTTAATATTACTAAAATATCTATATTCTTTAGAGATACTAACTTTAATATTATACTTATAGTTATATTATTTCTACTAAGTTTTTCTAATATAGACTTCTTAATAATCTTAATAATAAAATTAAGCAGGAGGGAATATTACTACTTATAGAAAGATATAATAAGTATTTATAGTTCTTAATTCAAGAGAATCCCTATAATAAAACTATTAACTTCCTTATAGAGATAGAAATATAATAAGTTTATAAGAAATTTAGCTATCCTAATATCTATTAGTTAAATAATATACTTAAGAGAATAGGTAAAACTATAATAACTAATAAGATTAAGGTAATTACTAAGAACTACTACTAATACTAGATAAATAGTAAAATACTATACTAATTTAAGTTCAGCCTTAAGAATAACTATAAGTTTAATATAGAAATTATTATTAATATTATATATTTTAATAGTAATAAGTTTATGTTATATATAGTTAATATCTCTATAGTATTTACAGATATAAAGTTTATAAAAAGTATCTCTATAGAGGATATATAGTATACTCTGAAAGTATATTAAATTAATATATACTAAAAACCTCTAGATAGAATTATTACTAATATAGAGTGTAATTTTATAGCTAAAAGCTTTAAGAAGGAAGCTAATAGTATAGATAGTAAGGTTAAAATTATATTAGTTAAAACCTATAATAATATCAGTAAGAAAGAATATTATTATATCTCCCTATAGAGAGTATATAAAATTATCTAAAATAAGATACTAGAGATTAATAGAGAGGAGAAATTATAAAATATAGTTAAGGTAATTAATAATATTAGTAGCTTAAATAACTTTATACTAACTCTACCGGTTTTTAGAATATATTTATATCTTAACCTAATATTACTATTATCTCCAGATATTATAAGGTAAGTAGTTACTATCTAGAAGGTAATAGAAGAGATATAAAAAATCTATACTTAGTAGTAAGTTTCTAATATTCTAAATATATATAATAGCCTCTCTATTACTTTAGTCTACTATTTACTTCTTTAATTAAAAGTATATATCTACTATAAATACTGAAATTAGATAGAATCCTTCAGACTTATCTCTATTAATAGTAAAATATATATTATAGAGACAGATAGTAAACCTAGTACCTTTAGATTAATAATAGTTAAGCTATATTATAAACTATATACTTAAGAGATAGAAACTCTAAACTGATATAATAACTAGCTATTAGGTGAATATTCAAAAAAAGATATATTAATAGAAATACTAAATAAGGATAAACTAAAGTAATAAAAATAACTATATAAAAATATAATTTTTATTATAGAAACTAAACTTACAGATAATACTTACTATAATATCTATCTAATAATAAAAAAGATAGAGGTATTTACTAAAACTATTAAGTTTTACTAATATAACTTTATTTAGATACTAAGGAAGCTATTTTAGAAATTATATACTATAGAGTGGGAAACTTTCTTAGTGAAGGATATATTCTACTTTAAGTATTTTAATATCTAGAAATAGAATAGTATAAGGATTTTCAGCGTCTACTTTATTGATAAGGTTAAGAATATAGATAATATATTATATAAGAAGTTATAATTAGTTATTAAGAGCTTTAATAATTAAGAGAAGACTAATATCCTTATATAGTTACTAATAATCTAATAGGTTAACTACTACTTAATATTAGTATTATTAGTAATATTTAAAGAGGTAACTTCTATATAAGTTTACTTCTAAGATATTACCTAAGTATATATATAGGTAGAGATAATACTGAATTACCTTATACTAATAAAGCTACTAGTAAGCTTATATAGCTTATATCTAGAGGGTATTATTATTATTATAGTTTAACTATTATATAGCTTTACGGAGTAAGATATCTATTAGTATATAATATACTCTAACTACTATAAAAACTAACTATAAATAAAGACTTTATTATATAACTTATATCTTATAATCTTTAGACCTAATAACCTATATTTCGGTATTATAGATATATAAATAGATAATATCCTCAGACTCTACTTATTTAAGTTTAATATTAAGGAAGAGGAGAAGCTCCAGTAAGTAAGATTTATAGCTAAACTAAAGTTAATACTTATATAATATAAACTCCTTATATTTAATAGAGATATAATTATTTTAAAGAATAATAGTAATATTACTCTCACTTAAAAGGGATAAAATTAAAAGATGAAACTTATTAACTTAATATCTAAAGCTGCAAAAGTGATATATATTAAATAATAAGTATAAGGAGTATATATAGCCTCTATATACTAACTAGAAGTATATTTTAACCTCTTTGTTATAACCTAACATTAAGATTTAATACTGGAGGATATTAAAAAACTTAATAAACACTTAGTATAGTAAATAGATAATTCTAAAAGAAGCTTAATATTTATCCTTACTGATACTAAGATAATAAGGTTATATATATTTATTAATAAATCCTTCACTAATAATAGTAATATAATATTTTAGCTTAAATTCATTATTATTCTAGGGATAGAAGATATTAGTAAAGATAATGATATCTTTAAGTTTAGAGGTAATATTATCTACTTCTTCTTTACTAAATTAAAGAAAGTTATATATAATATATTAGTACTTAAAGTCTATAGTATAACTGCGGAAGTTAATATAAGATATATAATATCCACTACTTTTAGGTAAGTAACTAAATATCTTAAGATTAATAGTAATATATACTAACTTCTACTTCCTCTATAAATATCTTATTAAGTTAGATATTATTAAAAAGAAGTATCTTATAATTAATATTATAATATTATCATAATTATATAAGAGAAGGAAGATTTTTGAAATCTAATAGATTAATAGTAAAGATAATCTTACTAATAGTATAACTAAAATATCTAATAACTAAGCTCTTAAAGTATTTATTAATATAAATAAAGTAATTATTAGGATAGAAGGATAAATTATAAAAGCTATAGAGAGTAATAAGAGGAGGATATAAAAATAAAGAGGGTAAATAGAGGGTATTATTATAGGAGGGTCTCGAGGTATCTAAGTAGTGATAATTAAAAGATATACTTTTATAAGTAAATACTATTCACAGTATTTAATCGGTTTTTAGTATACCTAAAAAGAAGTATATAACTAGTAGCTGGGTTTTTACGTTTTATATTATTCTTACATTTTACGCTATTTTTGCGTTTTACGCTGTTTTTGCGTTTTACGCTGTTTTTGCGTTTTATACTGTTTTTGCGTTTTATATTATTTTTGCGTTTTACGTTGTTTTTACGTTTTACGCTATTTTTACGCTTTACGCTGTTTTTGTATTTAATAATATTCTTCGTTTTTGCTATAAAAGAGAATATTGCTGGTGTTAGGTTAAATAGGCACTAATGTGGCAAAAGCTATAATAGTGGGTGAGACACTAGGTACTCCACTTTTTGGACCAATTAGATAAGAGGGATTATCCTACAGATTAATCCCAATAGCGTATAGTATATATGTATACGCCGTAATATAGACTTAGATATAACGAAATAGAAACTACCAGTTACAACCCAGTTACAATAAATCGATCGATTATAAACGTTTACCAGTTATAAACCAACACTTATATATATAGTAGAAAAGTATATAGTAATTCCTCCATTTTGCTAACACTATTATATATCTTAATATATATAATATAAACTATTAATTCTATAGTTTTTACTTCTTATCTGAAGTCTTTAGATTAAAAAGTTATATTTATATTAGTAGTAATAAAATCTGGAGGATTTTAGTATATATTAATCTAATATACTTTAAGGACTTCCTATATTATCTTTACTAATAGGTTAGGTAAAGATTAAGTAGTATTAAATATTATAGTAATATTAATGATATAGAGTATATTATAGTTATTAATATAAATAATATTAATAATAATCTTAAAGTTAAAATTAATATTACTCTAAATAATAAAATAAAATTATAAGGAAGCTATATTATATATTTAGTATTAGTAGTAATACCTCTCGAGAGCTTTAAGAATATATTATTTAACTGGATATTTCGTTTTAGTAAGGATATTATAGAGGTATACTATAGCTAAGTATTTAAAATAGTAGTAAAGTCTCTGTATTTCTATCTCTATAAGGTATAAAGAGGTAATTATTCTCTCCTTATTAAGAAGTATCTATAGATCTTCCTATTTTTAAATAATAGATATAATTTTCTTACTTTAGTGGAGCTTATTATAGATATTATTAAATATAGTACTAAGGTAATTTATATCTGTAAGATAGAGGAGGAAAAGTATATTATAAGGAGTTATATAAAATATAATAATACTAAATAGCGTAAGTATATTAACTTTTTTAAGTATTATAATAGAGGTAGCTTCTTTAAAGTATATTATAACTAGTTTACTTTATAGAGGTGTAAGTATAATAGAGGGAATAACTAACTATTTTAGTATAGTAAACTGGGAGTACTTAGTAGTTCAGAAGTTAGTAATATCTAAATTGAGTAGAATACTTTAAAATATAGTATTTAAATAGTACCTTTTAAGTATAAAAGTATATATAGAGGTAATAGTATTATCTATAACTTTACTACTAGTAGTAATATTTTTAGTAAGAATATAGACTATTACCTAATTTTAGAGAATTCTAGTAATTTTACCTCTATTAAGAGTAATAGGTTTCTTACTATTTAGTTACTTTTGCTCTGTACCTATAGTGGTACCTAAGCTCTTTACCCTATATATAGTTCTAACTGTAAAATTTACCTAGTAACAGTATTTATACTAATACTAGCTCACAACTAGTTTAAATAGTAATAAAATTACCTATTATTATAGATAATTATACTCCTAGTTATAGTATTTAACCCTACAGTAGAGGAAGACCTTATAATAATAATCTATATAGTGAGAGCCTCAGTAAAGTTAGAGCTTAATATATATAGCTGAAAGTAACTACTAAGGTCGTAAGGTTAAGAACCTTTATAAATATCTTAAAGATAGGATAAAATAAAAAGCCTGCAAAAGCTAAGCGTTCTATAATCTATTACTCTTCTATATCTTTATAATAAAATTGAAATCCCCTCGAAATCTATATAGCTACCTGTAACTAGAGAAGTATAGAATAGGTGAGGAGATATCTAGCTACAACCACTATAACTAAGGCTATCAGTTTATCGAACTAAGCCTCAGGTTTCTTACCATAAAATAATATAAAAAATATCTTTAGGGTAAATTCTATAGAGTAACGTTCCTTAAAGCTAATATTTATTTAGTATTATATAATAATATTTTTATTAATATTAATCTTTAGTGGAGCCTTAAGGTTATTATTATTAAGATTATTAATATTTTTATAGCTTATAAGGAAGGTTTAGTATACTGCTGTAGAGTATATTTTGGGGTAAGTAGTTAACTTATATCTATTAAATAAAGTATATTTCTCCTTAAGAGTATATCTTATAGACTAATAATTAGACTTACTATATATATAGTATCTTTAATTAGTATAGCTATATATAAATATTAGAAGTAAGTAAAAGTTACTTAGAGCGTAAGGTTATATATATAAGGAGGTATAGCTATAGTTTTAAAAGTTACCTTAAGGTAAGTTATATATACAGTTAGTTTAAAATTAGTTTCTAGCTACCTTTCAGTAGTTATCTCTATTATCTTATATATATTACACTTTCTAGATTAATAAGATATTATTTATAGCGAATTGTTATTAGTTATAGAAACTTTAAGTATTTACTATAAAGCTAAAGAAAGCTAACTAGTATTTTAGTATACTATAGTATATATTTATAAACTTGGGGTAGAGGATATTATTTATTTAGATTTTAGTAGGGAAAGTTTTTTAGATATATATAAACTTTAAGATTAGAAGTTTAAAAGCTTTCTTTTTACTTTTATTAGAATTCTTAGTAATAATACTTTAAAAAATAGTATTTTATTAGTTAGAGAGGTAGAACTATTAATTCTTATTATTCTTATAGTAATTCTGAATCTGTTAGATTATTTTATTAAATATA
Organism: Colletotrichum lindemuthianum; assembly: GCA_001693025.2. Lineage (NCBI taxonomy): Eukaryota > Fungi > Ascomycota > Sordariomycetes > Glomerellales > Glomerellaceae > Colletotrichum > Colletotrichum lindemuthianum. The sequence continues at coordinate 7,880 of MASP02001085.1, read as the reverse complement.
AGGTTAATATTTAAGTTATTTAAGTAGTTAAAGTAAAACTTAAGAGTATTATTTTTAAGTATAATTAAAAAAAGCCTTATTTATATATACTGTAGGATACTAAGTTTAAAATAGTAATTATAAAATATATAGATTTTTAACTTAAAGATATTATAGAAACCTCTACTATAATTTATATTTTTATTATATAGCTTTATAAAGTTTATAGTATATTTAGTAGATATATTATTAAAAGAAGTAGTAGTAGTAATATATACAGGATATTTATAATATCTAAGTTAGTTTTAACTATAATCTTAGTAATCCTCTTAGTATCAGAGAGGCTTTAAGATAGATAATTAGGAGGCTAGTAAGACTAATAGCTATAAGAGAGGTTTCTTATCTTACGCTAAAGGTATATAGGCCACTTAAGTTAGCTATAGGTATTTCCTCTTAACTTCTTATAGTAAGAATATTACTAACGTTATATTCTTAGCTTTAATGTTAACTCTATAGGAGGGTAATATAGAATACTATTTAGTAGATATTATATTATTAAAAAGATTAGGGAAATACTTAAGGTTAGCCTTTAGGGCTAAATACTATTTACTAATCTCTATAATATCTTTAAGAGTCTATATATTAAAGCTTTCTTAATTAGTAAGTAGCTAAAAATAAGTATAAATATAGCTACTAGTGATTAGGATTTTTATCTTATAGTGTATAAGGTCGTCTCTAAAATAGTAGATAACTATTATATAGCTAAGTTACTATATTATTTCAGGCTAATTCTCAAAATTACTTTAGAATATTCAAAAAAGCTTTTAGCTATATATCTCTAGTTTCTTATAGAAAGCTATATAATAAGTAATATAGTTAGAAACTTATATAATATTATTTAGTATAATATTCATATAGTTAATATCTTAGATTCTACTAAATAGCTTAATATCTAAGTAGTGGAAGACTTTTATAGGTATAATAATATTTATATAGACTATTATTATTGAGGTTATAGTATTTAATAAGAATATCTTAGCTTTAGAAATTATATTAGATATTATTATAAAGGCTAGAAGATTATAAAGTAAGGGAGGATTATTGATTTTACTAAATCAATATAGAGAGGGATAGGGATAAAGTTTTTAAGAAGCTATATACATTTGTTAAAGAGTTAAGACTAGAAATACTATAAACCTTTAATACTAAACGTTAGATAAAGCTTGAAAGTAGTTATTATATTTACTGAATATACTCTAGTTATTAATACTAAAGGTTTAATCTTAAGTCTCAGTAGAGTTATAGAGAGTATCTTAATTTTAACTATAGTGAAAACTTAATCTTAAGTTTTAATAATAGTTTCCTTAGGGAGTTAGTATATAGTTTAGAAGCTTCTAATAGAATTACAGAGTGGGGAGGATCTAAGGTATCTAAGTAATAATCTTATAATTTTTCATCTTATATAAACCTCAGACGTAGGATTTTATAATTACTTCTTCTAATATAATAAGCTTTACTAATCTATAGTATAGTAGTAATAGTTAGGTTAACTACTAATTAGTGTTAGTTTAATTATTAGAGTAATTATATACTATATATAATCTTATTATATAGATATAAACTAATATTCTAATTATTAGTTATTATTATTACTATATTATATAGCGTATAGCGTTATATAAGACTCTAGATCTACAGTATAGTAATTGCTTACTAATTACTATACTATTTAGCTACGGCTGACGCCGGATGCTGGGTATCTACAGCTAGTAGGCTCTAGAGGGCGTACTACTATATACGTAGCAGTACGTACAGTTACTATATACCCTACAGTATAGCGTAACTAACAATTTATTAGCTTACTATACTATAAAGCTACTAAAGAGATATATAGTATAACCCTGAAAGCTCTTTTGATTCTTACCATTATTTATAAAGCTAATATCTATAGTAATAATAAAGCTATCCTAAAGATTACTAAACTTACATTTAAACTTAAAGTATAGATCCTTAGTTTTACTAAAATACTATATTATTTACTTAGCCTCAACTTAGTAGTCTTCTCTAAAAGTTTAGTTAAAATAGAATAATTAGGTAGCTATATAAATAATATCTAGTTTTTTTATAACTATAATATAATTAATAAAGCTAATATCTTATTAGTAACACTTGATTTCTATATAGGAGGCTTAATTATATTATAGGAGGAGTTTTTTAGGTTTGAGGGAAATGTTAAACTATTTAGTATACTATATATATTTGGTGAGATATTTAAGAAGTTTTTTAATATAAACTACTTAAGAGAACTATAGCTATTAAATTATTTAATCTTAAATAATCTTAATACTAAGAAACCACTATAGACTTTTCCCTTCCTTAAGATAATATTTCTTTTAGAGGTTTACTAATAGTATAAATACTTTAGATATTTCTTCTAAAGGGAAGGAGAGTATATAGTTATTAATATAAAAGAAGAACATAATATACCACTTAAGCTAGTAATATAGTCTTCCTATAGTAAGCTTAAAACTAAGATATTTAAAGTTTACCTCTAGTTAATACTACCAGAGGAGAGGAGACTTTTAAAAACTATAGAATACTTTATTTCAATAGTAGATTTTTTTAAGTTTTTAATATCTAGGTAGTATTATTATATAGATTACCTTATTAAATATTATTTAGATAAAAATATTAATTATATTATACTGAAGTAACTTAAAATTAAAATAGTTAGTAATTACTATAAGAATTTAAAAAGATATACTTACTAAAGTAGCTATATAAGTTTTATAGTTATCTTATAGTTATTAATCTCTATAAATAATAAACTAAATTCTAATTTTAAGGAGGTATTTATACTTATCAAGCTTATAAATATAAACCTAATAGTAACTTAGAACTTTTTAGTTTCTCGTAAAAACCTTACTAATATTACTCTAGAAATATAATTTAATATAACTTCTAAGATAAGCTTTTTCAGCTACTATTATTACTTTAGTATATAGATAAGTAAATATTACTAAGTAAGATATAAATAATAATAATAACCTCTATTATAGAATTTCTAAAGTAGAAGTTTCTACTTCTCTATATTTTAAGTACTTTCTATTAACTAATTTACCTTATAGTTAAAGTTTATCTTTCAGACTTATAATAAGTTTTTAGAGTCCTCTTAAGGTTTAACTCTTAAAAATTCCTTTTAGTTAATAACTTATATAATCCTATAGCTATAGGTGGAAATATTTAGAAGTATTTTAAAATAACTAAAAGATACTAGCTAAAAAAGTAGCTTTAAATAAAAACCTCCTAGTTACTCTAGTGTGATATCTTATTTATTCCTTATACTTAATTCTCTCTAGAGATACTTAATCTCCTTACCTCCTTATAGTTTTATTTATATAAATAAGATTAAAGAAGAATATAGTAGGTAACTTTAGAGAGATTAATAATATAAACTTTATAGTTTTATATAAAGCTTCAGAGAGTTTAGAGTTAGCTATAGTATAGATATAAAACCTTAAACTTTTATAGCTACCTTCTATATCTTTAGTATAAATAACCTTATTAGGGTTTTTACTTAAGTTTAAGTAAGCCTCTAAGTTAGCTTTATATAGCTTTACTGCAGCTAATTACTTTTATAACTAACAAGAAACCTTATTAAAGTCAGACTTCTTAAAATTATCTTATAGAGAAATTAAATTACTATTAGAAAATATTATCTTATCAAAAGAGATATTATAAGTTATAATAATCTTATTTTATAAAGGGTTTTATATTTCAAACTGGTAAGTTAAAGTATAGCTAACTAAAAAACTAATACAAATATACTCCTTAAGGTAGGTAAGATAGTTATATTTAAGCTTTACGTTTATAATAAGAATAAAATACTTATAGCTATATATATAAAAATAAGCTAAGTTTAGCCTTATAGTATTATTCTTTTAAGTAACCTTATAAAGTCTCTAATATAATATTCGCTAGTCTAAAAAGCTTATTAGTATATAGTTATAGAGAAATACTGCTACTTATAAGGTTTTAGGCTAGAGATTATAAAGTAATTTACTTTCTTTCCTTATAGCCCTTACGTAAACTTTAATAATAACTTTAATATACTCCACTCTATTATTTTAGCTTTATATATATAGCGTAGATAGCTTAAAGTAAATACCTTAAGTAATTAGAGTAGCTTTTAGCCTCTCATATTTAGGAATCTTATTATTACACTTAAAAACCTTAATATTAATATTATACTGACACTTAAGGACTAAGATAAAGTTATTAAATACTATAGTTATAATAGCTTTAATATAGTCTATAAGATAGAAATTCTATAAGTAGTTAGTAGCTTTATCTATAAATATTAAGAAAGAGATATAGCTACTATAGCTTTAGTAATAAGAATGAAAGTTAAATATAATATACTCTCTAGAAGTAGTATATAAGGTATTCTTATACTTTATATAATAAATAATCTATTTTACCTTACTAATACTGTAAACTTTATATACTCCCTAAGTAAGCTAGTATCTATTATACTTCAAATAACTATTAGTAATATAAATACTATATATAGCTGAGATAAGGTAGTTAAGAAGCTTTCTTCTAAAGTATCCTAGCTGTTAATATGAAAACTATTTATTACCTTTTAGGAATCTTTAAATAGTCTCTATAGTATATCTCTAGCGGTAATGATATCTAGAAGAAAGCTTATACTATACTAATTATACTATTAAAATATTTAACCTCTCGTGAGGTATATAATATTTAAGAATTTATTAGCTATATTAAATATTAATAGCTATAATCTCTAAGTAGTTACTTCTTTATAGTTAAGAGGAGTAATTTAGCTTAGTATTCTACTAGTAACCTTACTTTTATAATTACTAAAAGGAAATAAAGTTTATAGTTAGAGAAGTATAGAAAGTAATATTATAAAAGTATAGTTTAGCCTCGTTACCTTCCAAGGTTATAATATAGATTTTAGTATCTCTATAGCTTTTAATAAATACTAACTTAATATTACACTAAATATAATCTCTAGAGGAAACTTCTTAGAGAATTATAAAATACTTAATATCTTAAAAGATATAAACTAAAGTGTCTAAATTAAGAATAAATAAATCTTAGAGAGAATACTACTAAGATCCCTCTATATAGTAAGCTTACTATATAATATTATAGTTACTTTAGCTGGAGGATTAACTATATAGTTACTATTATCTAAAACTTTAAACCCTCTTTAAAAAATCTGGATCTAAAACTATTTATTATTTAATTCTCTTCTTTATTATAATATTAAATATCTAACTTTTATATATACGTCATAGGTATATATAATAATAGTGTGAAAATAAGTAGTATTTACTATACTTAAGAGGATATAGAAATCTATCTAAACTATTAAAATATCTCTTACTACCTTAAGAGTTTAAGCTACTATCTATAGCCTCTAAAGTAATATTAAATACTTTATAGCTAATTTTACCTTAATAGAAAGTTTTAGGAAGCTACTATATAGCCTCTATAATAGCTAAGATAATTTTATTTAGCAGTATTATATTTAATTAACTATAAACTATTACTATACAATCCTAAGTATATAGTTTAATTAGTAAGTAGACTAGCAAACGTATAAGATTATTAACCTAAAGCGTCCCTTTAATAGAGGAAGTATAGCTACCTATTTAAATTTTATATATAGTATCTTACTACTTCTAAAACTATATTTTAGTTAATATCCTTATAGTAAGATTCTTAATTTTAGGGAACTAGAGTATATTATATATTTAGCAGCCACTTACTAAAAAGAGAGATTATCTATAATACTAAAATAATTATAGAGGTTTATTAACTATATAGTAAGATCCTCCTTTAAATTATAATACTAGTAGTTAAGTATATTACTAATATACTTATAGATTCAAGATAATATATAGACTTAGTTTAACTACTTATATTTATTCTTTTAAATTTTTATATTATAGAAATTATAATCAGCTATATAAACCTTCAGACTTTTCTTTATAAAGTTTATAATATCCTGAGTGTAGATTTATTTAGAAGCTTTAAGTGGAAGTTAGAACTTCTTAGGGTAAGTTTACTTTATAAAACTAAACTTATTAAGAATACTAAAGGAGGTTAAGATCTCTAAAATATTTATTTCAGACATTACTATAGATATTCTACCTTTTTTCACCTTAGAAAAGTTATATATAAGAGGCTTTTAAGAGGCTACTAAGTAGAAGCTTTTTTAAATATCCACTTTAAAGTTAAGGTAATTCTATAGGTTATAAGCCTTAGCCTCCACTTTAAAGAAGTTATACTGAATAATCTACTAATTAGCTTCCTTAAATATTAAAATAGAGATATTTTTAGTAGATATCTTAGTATTTAAGATATATAAAATTATTATAATATATACTTTTAGCCTAATAGCTCTTTAGTATCGTAAGACTCTTAATTATTATATAAAATTAGGGGGTAAAATCTAGTATATATTCTATATAACTAAACGTAGCCATACATACCACGCGAGGCTCTATTTTAACTGGGTTAAGTGGGGCGAGGCCTATAGAGACGCCACAAATACCTAAAGCTCGAACGGTATAATCTCTACCACTCGAATATATCATTTCTAACAAAGTAGGTCTCTATAAGTTATAAGACTTTAGCTTATATAGGCTAATTAGTAGTAGCTATAAGAGAATTTTATTCTATAGAAGCTTAGTGGCCCTATAGTAGCCCTAGGCTTTCTTTAATTATATAATCCTAGTGTTCGTAACGTAATAGCTATAAAGCTATTAGGGTTCTATAGTATACTAACTATATAGCGTTACCTAGGAGCGGAGACTACTGCCACTAGTAATAACTAACTACCAGTTATTACTAACCGTCAGGTAATTAGTAACTAATTACCTAGGGTATCTAGATTTAGCCTATATATAGCCTATAGGTTACATACTACAAGTATTAACATTTTTAACCTTATTAATATACTATATATAATAATATATATAATATACCTTCCCCTGGTGAAACTAATACTAACTAGTAGTTAACCTTATATTAGAGTTATAGCTATTTTACTATTACTCATTTTATTCCAAATAGCCTATATTAGGTAAATAAGGATTAAGTATTCTACTTTATACTCATAACCCTATATTTTCTATTTATTCTAGTAAATTAATTATCAGAGTTAAGGTTATATAACCTTAATTAATTATACTCTAAATTGGTTCAACTTTAATATCAGAAAGTTTAATAAACGGATCACATAGTGGCCCGTGCGCAAAATAGCTTCTATTTATCCGTTATACGTGAGGTTAATCTTTCTGAAAATAAACTCTATTTTGATAAATATACTTAGAAGCTTCCCACTTTCAGTAGAATCAGAACTTCCCATCTTTATCACTATTTCTACTAATATTAGTACTATTTTCAGATATTATTCTGAATTCCCTATTCTTTAGTAATTTATTAATTATTAAATCCCCTTAACCTATTTACTAATTTTCTATACTAATTTAACAGATTATAAGCCTAGCTTATATACTCTTACAAGACTGCGGACACTGAAGGGGAAATTGTGATGATATCCTTCAGTGAAACTACCCGGAGCGATCGCTTTATTTATTCGATTTATTTAACTTATTGAATTTATTGTACTTATACTGTTTATACTACTTACTTTATTTGATTTATTTAATTTCTTTTTTATCTATTTATTTACTTTATTTAGTTTATCTATCTATTAATTTTATCTACTTTATCTACTTGATTTATTCCTTATATTCTATATATTCTATATATTCTATATATTCTATATATTCTATATATTCTATATATTCTATATATTCTATATATTCTATATATTCTATATATTCTATATATTCTATATA